>JAODGC010000939.1:0-12872 GCA_027574925.1 Ecitoglossa quadriceps | reverse complement strand
AACCTAACCTAACCTAACCTAACCTAACCTAACCTAACCTAACCTAACCTAACCTAACCTAACCTAACCTAACTTAATCTAACCTAACCTAACCTAACCTAACCTAATCTAACCTAACCTAACATAACATAACCTAATATAAAATCACCTAACCTAACCTAGAAAATATAACCTTATAATTGTTTAAAAATATAAACTTAAAATAATATATTTTTGTCGACTATACTTTAACAGTAATTTGTACAACTATACAATGTGTTTCAGAAAAAGTGTTGACATATTTGAGAAACTACCCGACAAATTAAAGGATCTATAGAGCTAACTAACAACAATCAGATAAACAATAATTGTCTGTTCCCCATCTAGATTCCAGTCCTAAATGATAGAAATTGACAGTGATTTCGTGAAAGCTACTCATTTCTCAAAACGATATTGAAATTTCTGATCATGTCAAACTAATACTTTTTATTATCATCAAATGTAATCATCAACGGGCTAGCAATGGTATGTTTACGTTTTATCCCTTCTTACAATAGATAATACATAGCTAGGGCCGCTAGGTCAAACGAAGAAATGCCAAGAAACCGCAGGTCCATACGGAGCTGGACGTTTTCAACGCAGAATTCATGTCTGCATTGAATGAGAAATTTAAGCTGCGCAGTCAACTAGGTGCACTTATGAACCAACTTGAAGAAATGCGTGCACGACATGAACGCCTGGTCGATTCAATCAAAGAATACAATGCCGCTAATTCGCCGCGGATATCGATTGGAGGTGTTCCACGTCAACCTGAGGTAAGACCAAGACAGTCTGTAGCACTGCCAACGGCATTACAAGTCGCACGACGTTTACAGGAACCTGTCCCACCGCCCAAACCCCAACCCAAGCCAGAACTTGTGCCTGATCCACATAAAGCTACACAGACGATCCAACCTGAACCACCGTCGTTATTTCCGGACAGTCCCATTAGAGGGTTACCACTTATTATTCCTGAACAAACAGGTTTTATTGAACAAGCAAAACCCACGAATTTTGCAGAACCAGTATCACCACCACCACCATCAAAAAATTATCCTACGTCCAAATTAGACAAAATGATTCCAGCTATAAGTTTTGAATCCAGATATGGTCAAGCACCTTTAAGTTCACAATCCTCATTGACGAAGGCTGCGTCTGTGCATGATGATCCTGACACGGATATAAGAAGACAGCCTAGACCTAGTGTTATAAATGAGCTGGAAGATGAATTAAGACATTTAGAACAAGTTTTTAAGAGGCTTAATTTCTATGGAGCTCTTGTTATATTTATTATATTTGGTTGCATGTTCATGAAGGAAATGGGAGTTGTTCTTATTAATAAATACTGGTCGGACTTTTGGCAACCTGAAATCCAACTTGATACAGAAACAGAAGATGCATTATGTGATGCCGAATTGTGTCCTCAAGCAATTGAAACTCAGCCAGAAGTAGAAACTTTAACAGCGCCATCTGTGGTTTCAGGTCCAACCACAATTTGTCCTTGTCCACCAGAATTGTCAGCTGGACCACTAAAACAAACAATACAAGGCTACTCCACTAGGCAAGGACCACTCTTTGAGCAATCTATTCTGATAAACACCAAGTATGATTGTGATGAGTGTAACAAAAAATTTAACTTTGGAAAGGCCAAGTTGGGCATTATATGAAGATGGGGTTAGATTGCAATTTTACGCTATTGTATGTGCAATAAACGTTGTGGAAAAGTTTCATCGAGTTCTTAATACATAACCTAACCTAAGCGCTCAGGCAGGGGCTTAGGAGTGGTGACTAGATTGACTCAGTGTATTCAGTATACCGTTTTAATCTAGTGTAAAGTAGATGTCGTGTAATTGGTAAAACATTAAACGGAATTCGCAAGCAAAAATAATTTCGGTACGACATGTAATGCAAAGGTGCACTTGGTCGTTGAAATTATACGTGAATGGATAACATGTTAATATGATTATCACAGTCCAGGTATGGTTATGGGCCATGGTTTTCCTTGACAGGTACACTATTCAATTGCAACCTTTACAAATGTGTTATGATTGACATATTATAATTTACTTATCTGTCATGAGTATGACTCGCACAAATACACATTTTTAGGTTTTTGTTAAAACATGATAAAGGTGTTTCCATGTGAATAACAATTGCACAGAAAATGCAGTAATAATCTGTAAAGGGACACCAAACAACACCAAACAATCATACTTTTAAAGACACTGGAAATGTCAAACTTGGTAATGAATAACATCAACTGCTCCCTCTATGTTTCAATTTATATTTTATTTGTAATCTATAATATTATACAGCAACAACAATAAACTGTTCTATCACGTGACGTTAAAATATCATGACGTTTAATCCTCCATAAAAAGTTATAATCCTTTGTTAACTTCCCCATGTTAATCAAATGGGCTTTTTTGACGAAAACACATTTTTTTAAACGTTTCATTCTGGTATGCCTCGCATCGAAAAATGACAATATTTTGATAGCAATAGATAGAGGATTAAATGCCCTTGCTGATTTGACAAAAATCAGATGAGCCTCGGTCTTGACATAAGAGTTAAGAGCAGTTTAGTGGGAGCCCTGTGTATTTTTCCATAAGAAGCGTCCACTCAGCGCGTAAAAGCAGCTGATTCACTTCTTTCTATCTTCACACCGGTCAATCATTAGTATTATACAGCAAGTTTTGTAAAACTTGTAGTAACCAAATTACTCTAGGCAATCTTACCATGTTGAGAAATGTAATATTCTCGTGGTGCAAGTGGTGTCGGTTTATGATTTTGTTAAAATTCAAAGATCTACTTTATTGACAATTCCACAATTGTTTAAACAATTAAATTATCTACCAACCAAAGAGCACCCCTTTCTGTATTAATTAGTGTAAACAAATTATGACTACTTGTAAAGTAAAGTTACTTTGTATGCAATATTTTATGGAGGATCTTTGAGCAAATAATTTATGTTGTTTCATGTTTAGTTAATTTCATATTTGGTGGGTCTGTGCATAATTAATACTATGCATATATGTTATAATCCAAAATTACTAAACAGAGTTATTTATAAGTTGGAAAAATATGAAACAAGTTAATTTATTCTGAAATAAATCAAGATAAACAATATATATGTGCGTCATATGCAGTTATTTTTGTTATCACCTGGAACTGACAATTCCAATAATTGATATTACATTTGCAGGTAAAAGATTTACCAAATAGCACAATTTGTGATCTATATAATTGACATATTGTATGCATTTTTATTGCGCACTTGTGAAAATGTAGAATCGCGTGATCAATTTCACTTGATGAACAATTCATACGATCTGTAAACAAATCACATTATTGACTCGATAATCCAATTAACACTAGACCGTCACAATATTCAGTTATTAACATCTCCAATGGTGTGGTTGTATTGAAGAAGACTAACGTGCGTACAAAATGGCATTCAAATTAAGGTTATAATTAAAGATTGAAGATTTATAAAGAAGATAAGTGTTGTAAATGTTGATAAATTGATAGAGATTGTCTTACCATCAAGTCTTCCTTCCAATGACCATTGGAATTTAATTTGACCGAACTTAATTAAGAAATAATTACGACAAATGTGACTCCTAGGAATAACTTAGGAATGTGGTTACAGTACATGGAAGAGATTTAATTATTTAGTAAAATAACAATAGGTAAAGAAGTAAAACAATGAATGCCCCAAACAAACAGAATCTCCTCTGGATAGCAGCATGCATCTGAGCAATATCAGCATGAAGACCTCTTTCGATGGCAAGTGATGTGTCCGAATACTCTTCGTACACTTGTATTTCCTTAGAATACTGATTTGTTGGTTCTGGAGGAGCGGATTTTGTCAAGGGTCTATTTTCATCATTTGCACTTTCTGGCATTGCGTTTCTTTGATCCTTAGTGGCCTTCTCAGTTGGTAAAGATTTTGGCAAATGAAGTGCGGAATTCTTCCATGGATTTTCATACTTTTCTGACTTAATTGGAGGGTACTGATGTATACTTCGAGCATCCTTATAATGCCCCTTAGGAGTTTTCTCTGTTATAACTGAGGATGTTGTCATGACTGGATTAGTAGGCAACTGATGCATATTTGTATTTTGTGTTACAGTATCGGATTCATTGACTGTTATCGAATGTAACGAGTGGAGTTGGTGGAAGATCTGTCGAAGAGGTTCTGGTTCATGAACTTCTGGCTCCGCTTCAGGCTTTGGTTGCTGCGACTGTAGTTGAGTCACTGTTATAGGATGGACTTTATCTGGGTTCCTCTGCAGTTGAAAGTTGACAGGAGGGATTTTCTTTGCTTTTTGTGCGGGTTGTGATTTCGAAATCGAGTGGGCTAGACGTCGGTCTTCGGCGATAAGTTTTTCCAACGAAATTTCGCCAACGCGAAGTTCTTCTTTTACATTGTGGATTTGTTCAATGATCTGCTCTTTTTCATGAAGGCATTGTTGATATGCTTGACGCATCTCGGGTGTGACACTATTGCGGTTAGTAGAGGTACCACGGCTCCGACTTCGGTAGGTGTAGAGATATTCCGAGTCACGTGTCATCTTGGGGTTCTTACTGGTATTTTGATAAGAAGAGGCCGAGATATGGAAGATGTACAGATGATTTTGAATGTACTTTTTAGAATTTTGAGAGTGTGACAGTTAAATGTCAAGAGTAATCAAGTGAGAAGCAATTTTGTTCATTAGAGTGAAATCGGGAGCAGAATGACGCAACGTGCTGGACCCATAACCTAAAAGTCTGTAGATCAAAGCCATACTCTGGTAGTAGATGCTTTTTGCCTCAACTAGATTATATTTAAGTACTTTGTTGAGTTTGTTTAAAAAATATGCTTGCTATTCATTCAATTGAGATGAATTTACTTTGACACAATATTTGAGGTTATAAAAATGTTCTGGGCATGTTACCTTCTTCAGTGTGAATTGCTATTACCTTATACATCTAGTGATCACAGGTGACAGACATTTCCTTTTTGGGGGATAGAATTTTGAGGATTATAAGATTAAAATATTGGCCCCTGCAGTCCTGAGGATGGTTTGGAACTGGGATCGGCCGGCTTGGTGTTTCTTCACCTTGATATCCAAGTGTAGGTTGTCTAATTTTAAAATGGATGGAATTGACTTTATGTTGTTCCCTGCATGTGTTTTATTGGATGGTAAACAAATAAAGAGTAAATAGGTGTGGGACTCAAAGAGGTTAAGTAAATTAGTGTCAAAGTAAATTCATCTCAATACAATTGAATATATTTAGTAACTGAGGCATTGCGTTCCTAAAGCATGTTAGTATTAAGCCAGATAGTATCTAAACTAAAATAAGTGGAAGACTTATATTGCCTTATATTATAACCAAAAAACCATGCTACTGGATACCATGATCAATTATTTCGATTATTTATGATCTCATTCTGATGTGCTAAATATTTATTCAAAAAAAAAAAACACATAGAAAGCAATAACAAGATTGTAAACTTTGTGGTTTTACTGTAATTTGAAATATGATATTGATGTGACATGCTAATTGCGCATTAGCTACTGAAAGCTGTACACGAAAATTGAAGAACAATTACCGTGCAAGGCATTAACCAAATAAATCGCATAATTGCTTGGTGATTAGATATGGGCAATTACTTAAATGTCGTCATGTTTAATCCTCTCTTTACACACTGCTGCTCATGACCACCTATTGCTCGTCGCACATTGTCTCGATGCTGACGTCGGCGTCGACGGGTGGAGAGAGGTAATACCGATGCGCTGGCATTACCGGTATTATTATTGGTACGAACCACGTACAGATATAAAAAGTACCTACGTCGTGCGTTAAAATATGTAAATACTCCGGCCGTTATATTGGATGTCCCTCAGTTGGAAAATACAGTCGTGGGCTTAGTTGGTTTAGGGAGCACAAGCAAATTCTTTGCTTTTACAAGTTTCACACAACTCTAAGGGTGTGCAAAGTATAGAAGAAGTAAATATCTAGAGACGGGCGGACATAGCGAAACATAAAGTAAACAAAGGAAGGAGGCTAAAAGTGAATATTACAAAGGTCCCGTATGCAGACATCTTTATTACCTCTTATGTCTATGCCGACATAGGTATGAGCTGGGTCTTCTTTGAAGGAAATTGTATTCTACAGTTACATAAATCACATAGTTTCTTGCAACTCTGCACAAGTCCGGAGGTTCCAGTTAAGCTGCACTTGGTCAACACCACCAGTCGGCAACCAGCGTGATCATCGGCAAGTCTCTTGGATTCACGTCCGTTCACTCACATTCAGTCCGTGCACCTCTACGAATCCAGCGCGTTAATGGCATAAAACAACACCATAACGGAATGTAAGCCAAGTGAAGATTGTGCAATCCTTTTAACCGTGCGCAGCTTGCAAGTTCAAGACCAACGTCTACTGCTACTCTCTCACGCCGCTCCAGTGTCTATTCGGAAATGTTTAATTTAATGTGGTTATTGTTTGTGGTGCAATGTGGTAATCTTTTGATCCAATGTGCCCGCTAATGTTGCTTTCATTACCAAGACGTACAGCTGACTGAAAATCGCTTAATTCCCAGAAGAGCAATTGGTAATAATTCAAGGTTGATTGCAATTGAATTAAGAAGACAATGAATGTATTAAGTGGCAATAACTCGTTAGCCAGCGAAAAGCTGGCCCAGGTCATCAACAACAACTTTTCGGTGCTGATCGCGACCGAATTCGCCGAAATCACTGACCCTGAATACGAACAGTTTCTGGCTGATGTTTGGGTGGGCATTGTGCTTACCCTTATGGTCCTCAGCTGTGTGTGTTGTATGTGCTCATGCCTTTTGTATCATAAATTCCAGCAGTGGAAACGAAGTGGTAAGGAATAGATAGATTTGATTTTGGAAGTAACCACTTTGGTTTCTTTTCGTTCTTATCACCGGGTGGACAATTCGAATTTACGCCAAGATAATACTCTGCGTAAAGGTAACGTTGAATTTATTTCTATTCTTATAGTGATTGAAGCCCGTCAAGCAGCAGATCTGGAAGCTGGCAGTGGTTTTCGACCAGACCTTGACGCGCTTCCAAGTTACACCATCGCCTCCGGTCTTCCAACCTACGAGGAGGCACTTGAACAGCTCAAGAAGATGAAGGAAATTGTTCAGGTGCATAAATCGACTGCTTCTTTAACAAAAGTAACTCCAGCTACTACTTCAACGGCTGCCACTCTTGCACAGCCCGCTTCCAGACTCTCAATACATCGACTCTCCGTGACTGAACTCTTTCAGTCCTTCCAACTTTACAGGAACGCCAATTGTGGTACTAGTAGTACAAACCTGGCAAGTGATGAAAAGAGTTGAAAATACTTCCTTAAAGGATTATTAAAATGAACAGTGAGATTTTACAAAGGAGGCAAAAAATATTCAACTGAATAACTAAATAATTGTTTAGTTGTTGCTGGCGACTATTGTTTGTTGTTGAGTAGCCAATTGAAGAGGTTAGGAAATATGATTTACTCTAGTAACGTTAGTAACATGCTGGACATGTTGCACAATATGTAGTGTCAGAAACTATTTTGTATCTTAAGGTAGTATCATTTTTTAACAATTCCTAACCTCAAATGCTATTTATTTCTACTTGGAGGAGAGGTGATGATGACACATTGTGATTTAATACTTACTGTACATTTATAAAAAGACTTAAGCGTAGTTTGATTGACTTAAATTAATATCTAAGATAATATATAGACAATTGCATCTTGAAATAAATCGACTTGAATCTATACCAATCCGGATACAAAATGTGTCTTATTTCTTGTAAATTCTCTATACTGCGAAATAAGAATTCAAGGTTATTCAATGCCAACCTATTGGCACATTATCCGCATTCGTCTACTACCTGAACATGTGAACGTGGAGTGTCTTGGCTTGCGAAATGCAAAATACATAAACAATGTAAATATTTCCAGCAAATATCGTGACCACCAAATTGGGTTCGCAAGGGGCGCACATAAAGCAAACATTTAGCGAAGATGCCATCGTTTTCCTACGTTGTTTAATTAACAATAACTACTCACCGTTGCTTTTAGAACAAAGCGTATCGTAATTATGCTGGTGAGTAATTGAAATTCTAATTAATAGTAGGAGATGATTCAGTAACGAGAAGCAATTATAGAGTAGAGTAAATAGAAAAACGGTAAGGAACCATAAGAACATTGATTTTGAAGGTCACATACCTGAGCTGTATTCCATCCAATTGACTCCCTTAGTGTCCATGGGATATTTCTGGGGGTTATGTTCATTTATTGCAGCTGTACTTGCTTTTCCATTTACAACAATTACATGTATTTCCATTGAAACTGTCTGTATGCGAACTAATTATTCCAGGTCAGTATTATGATTAATAGGTTTTCACGGCGAGTAACATGAGCAACAGCTGTAAGTAGCTGTAAATAGCTTAGTAATGACAGTTATTTTTCCTCTCGAGTAAACGGAAGTAATTTCCGATGAATGCTTGAATATAAATCACGCTGTCTTGCCTAATAATTTCTCGAACGTATGGTGTTTATCTGGGAAGTTGTAGTCATCCCCTTCCGATGACCGCCACAGTGGCAGGTTGTTCACGAGTGAGTACGTGACTAAATGCACGTGGGATCCATCATGGATGGGGGACATATGTACACTTGAAACTTTCATGTGTTGTACACAGGCACTAACTGTAATATCTAATGAATATAATCGATTCCTTTCCAAACAAGAATAAATTGTATTAAATTAATATGTTGATATAACTTTACTTAATAACGCTATATGTTGAGAAAACATTCTCGGTTTGTTGTTTTCTTCAGTATAGTATTTTGTTTGTCAATATAGTTTTGGTTGAGGATTGGTAACTTGGTTGGTTGAAGGTTGGCATTTGTTTCTGTTGTCAGGGATGGGTATTTTGAAGGATACTGTTATTACTCGTTAGGGTTTGAGGATCTTAGTTGCAAACAACTAAGATTGGGTATGTGAATTAGAAAGTTTTGAGATGTTCAATTTGTGTTTATAGATTTGTATGTTTTCTTTTATGCCTTATTGATTGTTGGCTGAGTTTATTATTGTAAAGGAAGAATTGATGTTATTGCGTTATTGCCTGCCTCGAAGTGTTTAATTAGATAGTTGGCGAATGAGGAATCATATGTTTCGAGGGTCTTTGTGCACATAAGTGACCATACTGAACTTTGAGTTAATTTATTTATAGGTTAAGTAAAGATAAAGGTTAAAGGTATTAAAAGTGAAATATTTATAATTATTTCAATTATTTTATGCTATTATGTGATATTATGAAAGGATTTATTAAACGATTTGAGGTTATATTAAAAATAGCAAGTTGATTTACGTCAGAATTTAATGTAAAATACATTAGAAATGGTATTTTTTATTGGCGCAGAAAAGTTTCCATCGGAAAATCACCCATAATTATCATTGAAATGGGTCTTAAAATATTTAAAGCATTAGTTCACTATAATATAACAATGTGAATCTATTTTAGCTACGTGTTTGAATTTGCGAATTTGGCTGAATGCTTACGTTTACAATGTTCTAGATTGTTTTTATCAGCTTAAAGGAATCCTGGAAAGTTTTAAGCATTTCAATGTTTTTGTAAGTAATTTAGTGATTTCTTGCATTTTTATTCTAGAAGGTTACGTAATATATTTGTTATTTTCTGACTCACTTATAATATCGTAGAAAATATGCTAAAAAGGCTTATTTTTATTTCATTATATTGCATTTGGTGATAGTATCTGGTTCTACTAATAGAGGACGACACACTATATGAAGATTTGTAATGCGTCAAAGCAAGTGAGTTCAGCATGCGTTCTCTCTCAACCATACTTTCCAACACTGTAGCATTGGTGACACACGTCAATTCATCTCTTCATCATAATTTCTAAGTTTAGAATCGATATTTTCAAAGGCACTGATTACTCCTATTGTAGTTATATTTAAAAATAACAAGATTGTGCGCTATGTTCAAGCGATTTTGGTCAAGAATTAAATAACTTGTTCTCGTTGTTTTTCATAAGTTGGTTATTTTTATAATTTGGTGTTATTTATGTTTGGAAATGTTTTTCATTGTGTTTAAAATAATTTAAAAATTTTCCAATTTAAACTATGTCCGAACATGAGCTTAAAGCATTTAATTATAGTACTTGCTTCCATTCATAGAGGGGATACAAGATGTGAGGAGTTCAATGCATTTAAGTGAGTGAGAAGCACATGCGTTCTCACTCCACACTACTTCCCAACACCATAGCATTAGTGGACTACTTTAATTTATATTTTCATCTGGATATAAACTATATGATAATTATTCGCAGAATTACGCATTGTTGTATTCTATACATAACAAGTTTTTAAGGTCTATCTTATCAATTATTATTAATATCATATATTAATAAATATATTATTTTATTAATAAGTTAGAGTTATTTTTTAAGTCTGAGAGTTATTTTTAAGCAAATTAATTTAAATTTAACTGCTAAATGCAATTACAATATCTTCATTGTCTTATGTAAGGTTATGAATTACTCTGTTAAAATTAACAAACGTAAAATCTCTATTTGTGTACAATTGATTTTGATTGCAAACTATTTATTATCATTGCCAATTAAAAATGCGTTTTAACCTTTCACTTTACAAATTAACTTGCCAAATTGACAAGAGGAGACTAAATTATCAAATGCGCATTAGTACTGTTAATTTCGCAAGATATTATTAACAAGTAATACCAATACCAATGATTGTTTTGCATGTTTTGCCTGTTAACGTTTTTTCTCTGCTAAATTTTCACGTAATTATAATAAGTGGAATATTGCTCGGCAACTCTAATTAAATCAATTTGTATCGATTATGACAAGGTGCTCATGAATTATTGTATGTGAAATTAAACAATTAATTAATTACCGTGATATGCAAAGTTCAAAATGTTTGCATTACATTTGCAAACTCGTCATTGGGAAGCAATAATAGAAGTTAAATGATGTGTGTTGTTTAAAGTCCATGCTTAAATCTCTAACAATCTCTAACTACTGCTACTTGCCGAACAACATTTTAATTATTAAGTCAACAATTTATACTCTACGCTTAAACACATACATAAAGCTTATTCGCTTTCAAAGTTTTTCTAGCATTTTTTACTTCATCCGCATTACTCAAGGACTGTTTAAATATACGTAGTACTGCTGGAGCTTTCTTAGTTTTCCCGGAAATATTTTTGAATTTTTTATAGCGAATAGTTTTTTGACAAAGCTGCATGCTTTGTAACTAGAAACTCCACTGTTCTCCTGACTTTGACAGCATCTGGTAATAACGAAGTTACCCGATGTTTTAGTAATCTTAAAGGGCAATATTTGCTTCGGCTTGCTTCGGCAGCAGAAGTCAAAAATGTCAATCTAAACAATGGTACCAACACAACTCGGGTTGGTTTTTATTCCCTTGCAAAGTTGACCAAAAGTTTTTTACAAATAAACTACGCGATAATTATTGAAACCCATTTGGATATAAACGTTTTATAATTTAATCTCTCAGTGGTTATTTGAAATTCCATTACTCGAAACAAATATGGACATTCATTGGATATACTCAATGCTTAAATGGCTTCCTGATTTTCTTTGCATTTTATTATTTAATCAGCATCTAAAGCGTCAATAATAGTAATCGTCAGTAACAATTGTTTAAACTGCTACTTGCTCAATTCTTAATGTAGTTAATGTGTATTCTCATTAGTAATATTATCGTAATGATGGTCAATGTTAATTACTAACGCGATAATTACCAGCAACGACTGTCGACAATCATTTGTCAATCAACAATTGTTTTATTATGTTATTGCGATTAGATGCAATTAACAATGCAATACCAAGTTTATCACAGACGTTTGTGCAAGATGGTGCTATCTTGCTTTGTCCTGGACACGATTTCAGTTGTTATTAATGATGCTTAGACAATAAGAAGTTTGTTGTATAATTTGCACGTTGGCGTTTTTTTAACAATAATAAATTTGTACAGAGAATTATTGATGCTATTGGATAGCAAGCTATTATTGATTGTAACATATTAAAAGGCATAAACAATTCCAAGCTATTATTGATATATAATTTAATACCGTCACGGCATCATAATCTTTAATGCAATGAAAACATCCCTTTACAACCCCGACCTAACCTGATATATCTACTACTGGACCCATTTCAATGGTAGTTGTTTTCTATTTGTATTTGTTTGTTAATGTGTTTTTGCAGAGTCACGATGATTTAAATAATTTAAAAAATTGCAACAAAAGTGAACCATTCCTGTATGTAACAATTGAAATCATATTAAACTCTAAATCTAATCTAGAATTTCTAAATTGACATTTCAAGGTTTTTCTGTCTTCAATTTGTTAACAGCAACATTCTTAGCAGTTCTCTCCGTTTCTTAAATTTCTCCTAAAGAACTTAATTACCTTGTTCTTTCTTGTGTCTTACTCTTGTATTAAGTATTGATCTTGCTAGTTGCAAGTTTTAAAGCAAATAACGTTTTACATCGATATCAATGATTTAACTACCGGTTAGGTTAGGTTAGGTTAGGTTATGTTAGGTTAGGTTAGGTTAGGTTAGGTTACGTTAGATAAGGTTAGGTTAGATTAGGTTAGGTTAGGTTACGTTAGATAAGGTTAGGTTAGGTTAGGTTAGGTTAGGTTACGTTAGATAAGGTTAGGTTAGATTAGGTTAGGTTAGGTTACGTTAGATAAGGTTAGGTTAGGTTAGGTTAGGTTAGGTTACGTTAGATAAGGTTAGGTTAGATTAGGTTAGGTTAGGTTACGTTAGAT
>JAODGC010000928.1:1262-12955 GCA_027574925.1 Ecitoglossa quadriceps | reverse complement strand
AAATATTTAACACAATTTCTATTTAAGTCTGACAAATCATCAAATTCGCACCGTTAAACAAGTTAAAAAATGTTTGTCTTTCTCAGATAACAAATACTGAATTAATAGTAATAGAGTAAGTAGTTTTGCTTGGAGGTATCACTCCATCTAACTGTTGTAAGAAAATAGATCATTTAGAAACAAAAAGTATAAGATTTCTTCCCTTCTTTACCTTATAATTATCCCACCTTAAACGCTCGGAACACTTATAGGAGAACACAGTTATATAAGTACATGTTTTTACTAAAAAGCCTCAATCGCAATTTTAAATTTCTTCTCCTGAAATTGTAATTGCTGTTTGTTATTTTAGAGCAATAAATCAAACAGATAATAGGCGCGTGCAAGACCGATTTGAGATAGATGCCTGCAATAGTTTATTCCTTTTCCTAATTTAAATACTCAATGTTTCATATTAATAGGTTCCTACAGAGGATTCCAACGCCCTTCTCCACACATGGCTCTGTGCGTGCGTATTGGTGTGGGGGAGGATAAATCATTTTAGTGGAGGGCTTCTCGTTCTTTAAAGACAAACTATTAATCTAACTATAAGTTGATCTGCTTAATTTAGTCTTATACTGAATTTGATTGCATAATTTGCTTTCACAGAATTAATTTAGTAAATAAAATATTATTGCAGTTTCAATCACGTTTTTTTCTGTCTCCCGTTTTAAAGTTTTAAGCTACTGTGCATAAACTACGTCATCTAAATTCTCTCCGGTTGCAAACTGTAACATTCAAATTCCTGCATTTAACGTTGCGTTATCTGCCAGCCAGCATTAAAAACCATCAATTTTTGAAAATTTAACTTATGCAACCCCATCAACACCTTGCCAGAGTGCAGGGCACTCTAGCGACTAACGTTATAAACATTCCAATTTAACACAGATTGTCGCGCTATTTATGGACAGAAAGTAGACAGAAAAATGATACCGAGAGTTGTGCTTTTTGGTGAAGAGGCAGGAGGTAGTTGAGCATTAGTACTAATATGCATCTAATAACAATAATTCAAGGATTATTTGCACATACGTTTTTTCCAATGCTATAACAAAAATAGTCAAAATTTTAAAATCACAAGCTAACCAATCTTAATAATTTTTTTCAAATACGTAGGTTTAAATTCCAATTTACCCATATTCTTCAAAAGTACAGTACCCGACTTTTTCTTCATTATGCTGCATCAAGGTCCAAAGTTATTAGCAATTATTGGAACCTCAAAATAGGACATACTATTGATAGAAATTTTAAAGAACACGTTTTTTCCAAATTAGCAGCCTCCGTGGCGCAATCGGCAGCGCGTTCGGCTGTTAACCGAAAGGTCGGTGGTTCGATCCCACCCGGTGGCGCAGCACACTTTTGCACGCTGTAAACCCTTGGTTTCAATCAGCAGGAATGGTAAAACCGCAAGGTATTTTCGCAACACTGTCGATGCTGAAGAGGATAAGGAGAAGGAGAAGCTAAAAACTGCGAAAATAGACCACTGATTCTGATATGGTTATCTCAGATCAGCTAAATTTTCACAACTTTAGTAAATGTTGTGACAAACGTCCATGCATATAGTTTGATACAACAGATTCAAAAATACTTTATACAAATGTTTTAGCGAATTTGCTTTATCCAAGTCTTTTATGTAGTCATCACGGAATAATGGTCTTATTATTTCAGTAGAAATTTACATCTAACATTGTTGCATGATATTGGTCATGTATTAGGCATAAAGTGTTTCCTAGATCAAACATCTATAATGTTTCCATGTAGTATTACAACAACAAATGTCTGTCTAAAAAAAGATGACATTGTAGCTATACCAGCCTTTTATTCTCCTTTAAAAACTACAATATAATCAACAAAAATAGAATAAAAAACTACTTAGACTAAAACTACATGACAGTCAAATGTTTTTGATATACTAATATATCTAATTAAAAACATACATACTAATAATACTAATTAAAACAACTAACATATTAACATATTATTAACCAACTAACGTTTAATTATACGACAGATATTTGCAGCAATGACAATGAGCAAGAAATCAAAACATTTTTGTTTGCAAATGAAAAATTCTAGATGTAATTGTTAACTGGAGTTACGCAATAAAGATTCCATCCTTACGACTCGTATATTCTCGACAAAGTATTCAAAATTATTTCAAATTCTATTTATATTGTAAAACATTTTGCAATTTGTTCCAGTTTGTAGCTTTTAGCCTATGCGGGATGGTTTGGATGATTTGTGGCGAGCCGAGTTTGAAATAAACAGATCAGTTTCTTTCAGAAAAAAATGGCGTTGTAAAAGAAGCATTTAGTAAAACCTTATTTTAAATATATACCTTGTGTTGTGTTGTGTCTTCCGTCACACGTCCGCTCTACCTTTATTGATATTAATATTGCTTATCCAAATATGTTAGCATGTTAGCTACTGGGAATTTTGATTACAATTATTGCTTGATGGCAAAGGGTTAAATTAAAAAAGGTGCTGAGAAGGGTCATAAAATTTTAAAGACACAATTTTTAATTTTTACAACGGGAGAATTGAACATAAAAGATGAATGAGAAGGGACTTGGTGTGACAAACTTTTAGTTGCTGATCTTTGGAGATAAAAAAAAAGAAAATGCAAGACGTTATTCTTTCAATGCGTGTATGCAAGAGTAGGAAAATATTCATACAGGATTATACAATTCGAAAAACTTGTCATAATTTTCCGTTTATAAGCAATGATATTTACAAGGACATAAATCTCAGTCAATAAAGTAATATACAGCAATAAACACACATATCTGGTGAAGATATCTGGTGATTTATTGAAAGTGCTTGAATGTCCAAAGTTGATTACTGGCACAATTGAACTTTTCGAAATATTGCAAAATTACGACTCAGCTGAGAATAGATCCTTAGAATAACTTAACTTTAAAAGCGGGTTTATATGGTCATGAAGAAGTTGGGTAGGCATCAGCACTTCACCAACTCAGATCACGCGTCACTTCAGATATTAAATACCTAGTATATTTGAACAACGTGCCAAAATGAAGAATATGTTGATGGTTGATGTTAAACCATTTCATTATGTATACAATAGCTGGAATACCAAAAACCAGTTAACATTTATTAACAATGCAATTGCACCCATCCTTTTTTGTTATAAGCACTGGAGTGCTAATAAGCGACAGTTTAAATCAAAGTGGTCATGATATGATGGAGTATCCAAAGCGGTATAAATAAATAGAAGGGCGGTGAATTATAACTAGCAGTGTTCATGCACACAATTTTTATATTTTAAGAAAATTATGGCAGTAAGTGTACAAAAGACTTGACGGCGGATACTAGTAAAGCCATGCAAACTAGGCGTTGTGATGTTACTAATGGTAATGAAATTGCCAAGTATCGATTATTACTCAATGTAGTGGTTTTGTTAAATTGAAATTAAATAAATAATATTCAAACTTTATTGCAAAGATAGGGCATTCAGACTTTAAAGGGGATATTTAAATTTAGAATTTTTAAACTCGAAAATACGACCCAACATTACAATTTCAATTGAGAAACTACGTCATGACGTACGTGTGAAGTCTATTATGAAATAAAAATACACCTATTATTT
The DNA here is from genome assembly GCA_027574925.1 of Ecitoglossa quadriceps. Taxonomy (NCBI): domain Eukaryota; kingdom Metazoa; phylum Arthropoda; class Insecta; order Coleoptera; family Staphylinidae; genus Ecitoglossa; species Ecitoglossa quadriceps. Next base: position 9,315 of record JAODGC010000928.1, on the reverse strand, counting down.
TGAAGGACAAGGATTAAGCATGGGGAATACGTTTCTTCCGCCAAATTATTATTTAACCGACATAAGCAAAATTCATTAAAAATTTAGACCATTGCCTGATTATAATTGATAATCCGTTTTGTCAAGCTATCTCCGAATATATATATATTGTATATAATATTATACTACGGTATGCAAGAAAATTTGTAAATTGGGGAATTATATGATATCCTTACAAAACTATAAGGTAAATAAACTAAATGATAAACAAGTGTGGAGTAAAACAAGGAATATTTAAACGATAAATTTGTGCCACAGATTGTACATGGGCTGCAATAATTTAGTCTTGTGACAAAATATTTAACAATTTCATTATTCCAGCTGCCCACCACATTGAGGGCAGCACATGATGTGGACACAAAAGTACGGTTAACTGAAGATTCTGCTGTCTTATGATCAAACCAAAGCTGCAAGAAAGCTTCTTCTAAAACCACATCTTACAAAAAGGCGGAGCCATACTACTGCATTGGCGACGTGAACAGGTGAGATCAAAATACCTACTGCAACTTATCGACATTACTTCTTCACAGAATGCCAAAAGGATACATCGAGATACTACAGAAAACATAGAGAAAACATGGGCCATACTTGCCACTGCAGACACGCAGTTGGTACTGAATTTGGGAGAGACTATCAGCTTTCCAGCAGTTGAACAATTCTACGTCATTCTCTCATACAGATACTTTCTAACATATCACAAGCGCATGCATTAAACATATAATGCATAATATCTTTCACGAAATACTCACAAGTAACCAGGTGCTGTCATCGTGGTTAGGAGGTTGGGGTAAAAGAAATATTATGTGCTGGATTTAGTAATCCCCAGTATGAAGAGCCTCCAGATACGCAGTAAACTTAGTCACCATCGTACACAACAGCAATTTTGAGTCTGAGCGCCATGACTACAAGCATACCGATGAAATTTAAAAACTGAAGAAACGCTCCGCTGCACTTCTAAGTACCATTGGCACTTTTAGTGAAGATGTAGAGCCCGATAAATCAATAAAATGCAAAAAAGCGCAACTAAATGCAACAACATGTGTAAGTTACAATCTAAAGCACCATTTAAGCCAATTATAATTTATGTTTGTAAATATGTTGATTCTTTTATCCTCTATCCTATTGCATATAAGTTTGCTAAATCATTTACGAATACTAAAAGAAAATATTATGAACTAGTATACCATTTAAAATCTATAGTAGAGTATTCACAAAACATAAATTATCTTTGTTAATACGTTGTAGTAGTGCAACCTATTATATAAAACAAATAGGTCATCGCCTAGCATAGACATACGCACTAACATAACAATAACATTCGAGTTGGGATAAATAACAACACTAGTAAAACAAAAATTACACAATTTCTGTTGCGGATGTGGCTTTAAAACAATTCAGAATTAATACAGAATGGAACTTGTTTAAGGAAGATTTGAAAAATTCAAAAGGACGCAAACTTCCCAAGCGGTCTCCCATCTAAGCACCACTTACAATGTTCTTGTCATCAATTCCTACTTACAAAGCTTATCTAACTATAATTTATGGTATTCCGTTACATTTGATATCCTCATTGTTTTTTTACATGGATAAAATGTTTATCAAGTATAATATTTATTCCGAAATTGTTTCAAGTAATTAATAGTCGTAGGGAAATCTTAACTATACAGGAAAAGGTTAAAAGTAAAAACCTGCTTCAAACAATTACTTACGCTAACTTACATTTAACAGACACTTGTTACACATACACATGCGCTAAATATGTTATTCACTATTTCATATTTCTTGATTGAATATTAATGGACTTTGATACGGCAGTCTGTGTTTTATGCGAAATGGTGCGTTGTGTCTCTTGATTTTAGTAATGTCCTTTAACAATGGCTTGTGGTTTAATTTTGTTTTGTAAAATGTTTGCAGCCTTTTTTGTACAAATTCTATTAGTGTAGGTAAATTCGCCATTTTATGTAGGTCTACAATTCTTATGTATCTGTCAGATTGCATTATCAGACGTAGGCATTTGTTTTGATATACTTGTAGCGGGTATGTGGATGTCATTGACGAACTGCACCAGACGGGTGCAGCGTAGGTTATTACGGGTCGCATAAATGCTGTGTAAATTAGTTTTTTGTTTTTCTGTGAGAGTTTGCTGTTTTTATTCATGATAATGTAAAGTAATCTTAGCCTCCTTTGATTTTGACACATATCAAATGTTCTTGGAGGTTAAGCCTAGAGTCTAGATGTACACTTAGGCACTTAACTAAGGGACGTAAAGTAGACTGCCTCCTCGTGGTGCGTCCTGGGTAATGCTAAATAGTCTACAGAGGAAGAAGACGTTATGCGTCTGTCACAAAATGTGCGGCATAACGGCGGCGTCTGTTTCCTTAGATGGGGCGGCCGTAGGTAATCAAACCTCGCAGCAGGTATAAAATGCAAGTCAGAAAAGACTCAAAAATCAAATATGGAATGTTTGAAGGAAAACAGTTCCTACGCGGGTCGTAATCCCGCCGCTAGCTACGACCAGGTGAGAGCCCTGGTGGCTAGCGCTGGCCCCACTGGTACACCAGAATTTGGGAAAAATGGCAGTGGACAGGCTGCCAGCACAAAAACCTTAAACGAGAACGGTGAGAAGGAAGGCGTATTCAGAAGACGAAAGTCTCTTAAAAGGACCCCCCCGCCTTGTAGAAAGATCTCCAAAGGAGACAACCAGAACATAAGGATGGCGAATTACCTATGGTTAAAGCCACGGGAGCTTCCGAAAAGGAAGCATTTAAAACCATAGAGCACGGGAGGGCACCAGAGTTAAACTGGGATAGCCCAAGTGCTCAAAAAACTGTAGAAACAGAGCAAGATGTAGATGTGGTCTTTAAGGGACGCGAATCAATCAAAAGAACGCCGCCGCCAAATAAAAAGTGCGGAAAATCCAAAAAACCGAAAGTAGGCAGAGGTCCTTCTCAGCAGGGAGTGCTTACAGCCTCAACCTGCGGAGCGAAGGAAACAAAAACATGGAGCAAGACAAAGAAAAAAGGAAGCTGTCGGAGGACGAGGAACCGTCGTTGACAGACATGTTAAAAGAATTGATTGGTGGTATACAGGACCTAAACAGGATCATCCTGACAGCCACCAACACAAGGAGGGACGTGGTAACAAGCGCCTCCAAATTGGAAGCAATGAGTAAAAAATTCACGGAGGAAAGAATTGAGGAAATGGCGGCTCAATGGCAGGAAAAACGAACTATAAAAACGACCAAAACTCAGTTGCCAAATAAAAAAGAAACAAGGGACATGGGCAAGCAGTGCACGGAAACAAGTTCGGCGTGGGTTAGGCCTGTCACTCCTAAATATAAATGGACAACTATCAACAAAGGTAACCCTCTAATGCTGGGGAAGGAGTGGGACTCGGCAGTTATCAGAACCGCTGAGGATCTGAGAATGAAACTAGGAATACAATGCCTGTTCCGGAACCGATTCGGTAAAATAACAAAACCGGAAGGTAAGGTGGCTCACATCAAAACAGCCACATGGGTAATGGGCAAGGAAAACGAATCCCTTGTTACTAGAACCATATATCGGGTGGACGATAGGGATCAGCAGACTATAGAAGAAAGGTTCGGGGAGGTGCTACAAAAGAGCAACAGAGAAGGGAGAGCAAAGTTGGTGCTTGCATGGGATGAGCAACTGACATGTGACTTAGTTACATTAAGGCAGGTGCTGGAGGGCATACCGGCCAAAGAAAAGGTGGAGGTGATCATTTGCACCAAGCCAAACCAAACTAAGGCCAAAATACCCGGCAAACAGTCGAGTACAGAGGTAATACTGGTGAGTAAAGCCGAAGGTATAACGTATGCAAAAACTTTCAAAGCAGTAAGGGACGAAGTAGTCTAAAAGGATTAACAAACACAATCAAAGGGGTTCGAGAATCAAAAAACGGAGACCTAATCCTTACGCTAAAAAAAAGCAAGATGGCACGGAAAGGCAAAAGAGATTACTAAAGCCCTACAAGGTAGGCTAGGAAAAGACAAAATACGGGCACCCAAAAGGAGACCAGAAGGCGTGGTCCACATCAAGGATATTGAGGTGGATGCATCAACTGGCAAGGTGAAAACAGCCATATATAACAAACTGGGAAAAACAGTTGAGGAAAACCAAATCCAGGTGGTATCACTAAGGCAGGGATTCGCCGGAACATTAAACGCGACTGTCTACTTGCCGAAAGAAGCGGAAACAACCCTACTGCAGATGAGGGCAATAAGGATAGGTCCCCCAACATGTAGAATTGTAGAAAATATAATAGTAACCACTTGCTTCAAGTGCTGGATGCCGGGCCACACTGCCAAGCAATGCAAGGGCCCAGATAGGACCAATGCATGCAGAGACTGTGGCAAAGAAGGCCATGTTAAAAAAGATTGCCAAGAAGAAAGCACCTGCCTGATCTGCGGAAAAAAAGACACCCGGCTAACACAACCAGGTGTGAGGTATTTAGAGAGGCAATCAACAACCAAAAAACCAAGAAGCTGACAATAGACAAGAAAACGAAAAGAAATATGGGGAATACACAAAACATGACAAAACAGGGAAAAACCGAACAGGACACTCCCAGCAAACAAGCTAACAAATCTAATATTTAATCTTTATTAAATATATACAAAAATAATAAGAAACGAGGAAGAACTGGAAGGCAAGTTCTAGAGGAAGCGCTAACGAGGGCTGAGGCAATCGAAAGGCGCGCACACACAGAAACTAGTCAACTAAACAAACATCTCATCTCATTTGTTAAAGGTAAAACATTTCGAGGAGAAGGGACTAGTAGCTCAAACAACAGGAACATCTCAGCAAAGGTTGAACAAAACTCAACTAGAAATTGTGAGATACCTCTAGACTACAGCAACATTAACCAAATGCAGCTGGAGGGACACCTAACGCGCGCCGCAGTCTTTGACATGGTACGGCTATTCTTAGCATACTTAGTCAAAAACAAGACAGCGCAATATGAGGGAGAAACCGCGGTCTCGGTTGGAATTAAACTCCGGGCATTAGGCTTTCCACAAAAAACAGAGGAGATCAAAAAAGTTTATATAATTCTGCAGTTCACAAGGCACCCCGGTAGAAAAGGCAGAAAAAGACCTATGCACGCTGGAAGAGTACATGCAAACCAAAAAAAGTGCTCAACTACACTACAATGAGAAATTAAGAAGGGAGGCGTACAGGGAGGCATACCTGGATAAAACCCCAAAATGCGGTCCCGAATGGTGCAGTATTTCATAGAGGGACATCAACAGCATATATAGGACATAATATCAAGTGCCTGCAAATTAACACAGAAAGAATGCGGGATGCACACGACATAGTTAACATTAAAGCCAGGAAAATAGGGGCGCAGGTAATTTTAATTAGTGAGCCCAACAAAACGTTAGCCAAGCAGAAACGATGGTTGACTGACCAAGACGTAAATGCCGCTATCATCATGGAAGACACAAGACTGCAGACAGGACACTCCGAATCTGGCAAGGGTTTTGTTTGGATAGAGATTTCTGCCTGCAAAATATACAGCTGCTACAGTTCGTCAAACATAGACCTGCAGACTTTTGAAAATTTTATAAACGAACTAGAAAACAACCTGAAGGGAGCTCAAAAAATAACGATCCTCGAAGGCGACTTTAATGCCAAGTCGTCCTTATGGGGGGACAAGCAGGAAGCAAGAGGCGAAATACTGGCGGAATGGCTAAGACAGTATCGGCTGGAGGTAGCAAACGTAGGGGAGGCACCGACATTTATGAGAAGAACCCAAGAGTCGGTCCTAGACCTGACACTGTGCCCTGCGAGGTACATGTGTAGAATAGGCAAGTGAAAAATGATAGAGGAAGAGACGTTAAATTTCCACAAAATGTTATGTTTTGAGATTAAAAAGCCCTAAGAAAGAACCAGGAAAGAAAGTCGCCATAGTAAATTAACAGGATGGAAGATAAAGAAACCTTGGACAAGCTTATACAAAACCAAAAAATAGGACTAGACGCAGAAACGTTGACTAAATGTGTGACAAAAGCATGCAATAAAGCATTCTGGAAAAAAGCAGGTTCCGACAAAAGCAGATCACCAATCTATTAGTGGAACGCAAATATTGGTGAGCTCAGGACTCTATGCATAGCCGCACGAATACATGCAACAAAAATTAATAAAGGACTCTCCTCAAAAGATGAGAAGGACACGACCTGGGAACAGTACAAAATGGCCAGAAGGGAACTAAGAAATGCCATCAAAAAAGCGAAACAAGAAGCCTGGAAAAATGTGGTTAATGGTCTAGAGGAGGACATATTTGGCCAAGCTTACAAAGTAGTGACGAAGAAGCTACGGCCAAAAATCAGCCTACAGGACGAAATACAACTAAGAATAGCTAGAGATCTGTTTCCCCAAAGTGTAACAATACAGTGGGAGCGTAATGAAATAGGGCCACCCACACCTTTCAACAAAAAAGAGCTATATGAAGCGGTTCATAAGCTCAAAACTGGATAGGCGCCTGGCCCAGACTGCATCACACCAAAAATAGCGAAAACCACGGTCCTACAACACAAAGGTGAATTCCTCAGCATCACAAATAAAATGATTGGAAGCGGAATCTTCCCAAAAGAATGAAAAGAATCCAAACTAATCTTAATCGAAAAGCCACGGAAAAGCGAAAGAAACACGCCAGCCTACAGACCTATTTGCCTTATCAACACGATAGAGAAAATAGCAGAAAGTTTGCTGTGCAAAAGGATACAGGATGAGCTGGAGTCAGGGGTAAACCTCTCACCAAGACAGTTCGGATTCAGAAAAGGCAAGAGCACTACAGACGCCATGTCGGAGGTGATTAAACTTCTACAAAAAGGAACTCGACTCCAAAACACAAGGGGGTTCGGTATACTGATAACGTTAGACATCAAAAATGCGTTTAACAGTGCCAAATGGCACAAAATTGTAGAGGCAATGACCGACAAAGGTATCAGCACATACCTAGTCGAGATCACCAAAAGCTACCCTCAGGATCGACGTATACATATAGGCCAAAACGAAGAACTAGAAATGACTTGCGGCGTACCACAAGGCTCAAAATTAGGGCCACTCCTGTAGAACTTCATGTATGATGGAGTTTTCCACATCGACCTTTCACAGGGGAGGAACTTAAAATTAAAGCCAACGTGGCAGTAGAAGCAACCACCCAATGGCTAAACAAGGATTACAAATTGCACCCGAAAAAACACAAGCTGCTCTGCTGGCGTGTAGACGAACATTGTTGGAAATGGACTTTAGAGTCCATAACCAAACAATGCTAAAAAATCATATAGAGCAACAAAAAACCTAACAAATCTAATGCCCAGCAACGGTGGCCCATCTACTGCAAAGAGAAAGATATTGGGGGCAATAGTAAATTCAATACTGCTATACTCGGCCCCTATCTGGAGCCATACAATGAAATTAGACAAATACAAAATAATCTATGAAAAAGTACAACGGGTAACCGCTCTGCGTATATGCTGTACATCCAGCATAGTATCAACGCCGGTGGCCAAGTACTGGCGGTACAAACACCCATAGACCTGCTAGTAATAGAAAGAACCAAGTCCTTTCATACTAAGAAAGAAGAGGGCAGACGTATCAAAGAAAATACCATGGCAGAATGGCAAGTTAGATGGGATATTGAGAAAAGGAAGCATGGACCAAAAGGCTCATACCAAACATCACAAACTGGATCGATAGGAAACATAGTAACCTGGATTTCCACCTTACACAGATCCTTAGTGGACACGGCTCGTTCGAATTCTATCTATATAAAATAGGAAAACGAGATACGGCAATCTGTCCACACTATCAAGAAGAGGAAGACGACGCCGAGCACACCCTCTTCAAATGCTTGAAGTGGGAATGTGCAGGACAGCGGCCTGGAAAACAATAGGGGGAAACATATCCCCAGACAACATAGTGGGAAAGATGATAGAGACAGTATCAAAATGGGCAACAGTACAACAACTGACAAACCACATCAT
>JAODGC010000895.1:1798-13035 GCA_027574925.1 Ecitoglossa quadriceps | reverse complement strand
TAGCTTACGAATTTCGATGGTAAAAGGAGAATAGCACTTTAAATGATGTTGTAAAAACAAGCACATCATGAAATAATTAGTAATTTAATATTGTAATCTCTTTCCATTCCTTCCAGCCACTATACTCTTTCTTTCTCTGTTTTGTCTAGTCTCTACTTACTTTAGATATTGGAAGAATTAAGTAGTTTGTAGTGCTGTACGCCCGAGGGATGCATTCCAATGGCGCGCCTCTTTCCGGCTTGCAAGCCGGGTTAGATTTCAATTAGTTTTAAGATTGCACTGTCTCCGGCAGCGATTTTTACGGTTTACGCTTTTCAATTTATCAGAGCAATGGGCCCATCATTCCTGCACGCTTGTTTTAATTTGTAGACAAAAGAAGGATAGGGTGGTGCATTGCATTGTTTTCAATGAAAAAGCATTTATGAACAATGGCAAGCAAAATGGTAATTTAAATGATAATTGCAAAATAAACTATATCACCAAGCACAATTCCAACCTTGATAAACAATTGAACAATAAACAATAAAAGAACTAATTATTTGTTAAATTAGATCCATGTGAAGTAAATTATTAATTTTGATTTTTTTTTTTTTTGTTAAATTAAAGCACATTGAACATTGATCATTTTAGTGATTTCTGAAGATTTCTAAAAATTCAAAAGGTCACATCAGTACCTGGCATAGAAAATATTATTATTTTTATGGAGAAAATTTGGTCTTTGCATATCAAAGGACAGGAACAGCTAGTAGTGGTGCCCTCTGTAGTTCAACTACCTACATTTATATATATATATATATTATGCTTGCAAAACAATTTGCATAAAATATCAGATCATTTTAATTTCACATACGTATGTAATATTATTAACAACAAATTTTTTTTATTTAAAACAATTAGTTTTATGCATTTTGAATTGTGTTTATCAATTTTAACTAAAACAACTGAAAGAAAAAAAAGCGCTATCTATGTCAAGAATAGTTTGTTCCCAAAATAAAAATTGTCATTCGTTACTAGCATTCCATTTTTCCAGAAGCACCATTCTAAAAATGTTTTGCTAACATAAAATGCTTAGTAATTGTCAAAGTTGTAGTAAGTTGATGACACAAAGCAACAATTTTAAAAACCATGTTTCTCTTTGTTGCTAAATTAAGGACACTTAACTAATTTTGTTGCGCTGAATAAAATAAGGTTGGCCAAAATTATTGTAAAAGTTTCCATTTCGCTTTTGAATTTCTATTTCTAAACCACATTGGCCAAGTTAAAAATTATTTTATATAATGCCTCGTTATTTTCTTAATTATAATCGAATTTGTATAAACAATTTTAACAATTCAGTACTGGGTTAGTATCTAGGGCCATGAATTGAATTCAGTAGCTGGAACAAATCAAAATCGATTTTTAAATTTCCAAATTAAAAAAATTCTAATACAGAAACCAAATACCGTTTAATAATAAATTTAATAATAAATCATTTTCTCAAAAAAATAAAATCCTCAATATTAATTTCAAAAATTGTTGCTAAAGTTTTTAAACAATTCTCAGTATAATTACAAAAGTTATAAAAGACTATAAAATTGTAGTCAAAAGTTGTGGCAAAACCAAAAATGAGAATTAAACAAATGACAACTTCCACAAATATTTGCTTAACACCGCTACATTCAGTAAACGAAAATTGCTCAAATGCCCTTTAATAACGAAGGGAAACTTACTGTTTCATTAGATTTTTCATAGAGCATTGAATCAATATTGAATTCTACTTCACCGAGGAAATTAATATACTGTAATATTCCTTCAATGTTTCTTACCATCTGACATTTCATAATCTACTGCAAAAGCATATCTTTGATAAATGCAAAAAGTATGCACCAAGATGCAGTGTAGTTGGTAATTATGTTCATCTTGCCGATATTTGCGCTTCTTTGGGCCATAAAATGTAGGCAACTTATTCGACATCAACCCATGGCTTGTTTTGTTATCTCTTATTTTTCATCTCTTTCAAGCAGTTTTAATATAATCCAACGATTATTTACGACATTCAACAAGATACTGTTGCCTTGTACTTATTATGCTTATAATTAACATTAACTAATTTTCTTTTAAAAAATAAGAGACATTTTTCAAAATATAGTTGTAAAATGCAAGTAAAAAATTGTATGTTAATTTTCGTTTTAAATTATTTTCGAAGAAGAATCAATGAAGTAAGAATCATGCAATGAAAATACGTTGATGTTATGCAGTCATCAAAAAAAAAAACAACAAAAGTAAGCTATACATATCATCTACATTTTCTTTGAATCATCTAAAAAGCTTTAACAACCTGGTTACCGTTTAATCTAGAGCTTATTACGTCATTTATAGACTATTGTTTTTTTAAACCTTATATCTAAAGGATACACCGAAAATTGTTTGAAAATTACAGCGTTTATTATTTTCAAAAATACATGTAACTAGATAACTAACTAAACTTTAGTTATTTCTAAAAGCAACGAAGTTAGCCGATGATTTAGAAACCCCAAGCGTCAAAAACAGGAACTAATATTTCCAACACAAAACCAATGTTTTCGAGTTGCGTCGCTAGCGCTGCAGCTTTGAGTTCGGCTTACATCGGCACCTGATGTCAGGGATACCAACCCAAACCGAGACAAATTTGCAAAGTTTTTACGCAATTTTTTTTTAATATTTACAAATTAACTATGCAATATAATAATCCTGACTATAACTCTTCCACAAACAATGCAAACAAAATAAATCGAATGAAATTCAGTTAAATTTCATATATGGATTGTAAGGCCTCCATTTCTCCCCAATCTTGTTGTTATCTTTTCAATGACAAGACAACCTAACCTAAACATATGAAATTATCGAAAGGACATAAAAAAATTATTAATATGCGTGTTTCTGAATTTTGAAATAATGTGGCTCATGTTTGCATCACTGAGCTACCAACACTTTCGTTCTTTATCAAAACCAGAGACTGTTGGTGAGTAAAAATAAAAAATTGCTATTTATTATTAAATAGAAATTCAGATTGGAGTGTAATGTAATTTGCTTTTAGTAATTCCTAATAAATTGCAAATCATATTTACATCATTGCACATCATTAATATTTATAATGGCCAAATAATAGGTGATTGATTTTTGCTTTGAAGAATAATTATTCATAATTAATTGCCGCATAATTGATTCATCCATTATTCATCGCTTGTTATTAGTTTTAACGGCGCGTGATGGATAGAGGGGCGGCAAAGGCGATAACGGTGGTGGAGAATGTAGTGGTATTATTTATTACAGTCTGGGGCGCACCAAATTTCAACGCAATCAGTCAATTAGCTCTGCCTAATTGACAATGGTGATAAATAGTTTATGTTAATCACCGACACAAGATCAATTGATGTGGTAAAAGTTTTTCTTTATTTAATTGAGGAGTTAGTTTCTATTATAAAGAGCTTATATCCAAATAAGTTGTAAATATCGCTTAGTTTTCTCGTAATTATTTTTTTAGAAACCAACATGTAGTCGATTTTATATATATATTATGTTTAGGTTATAGTTTGTCTAATAATAAAGAGAGGGCGTGCGGAATGGCGAGACTGACAGTGTGAACAAGTGCGAGCCGGAGAGTAAGAGTGTACGGACGCGTAGAGAGAAAGTGTGAAGAGGTTAGGAAAGCACATGGAGAGAAGAGAGTTAGTGTAGAACGAAAAAGAAGTTGTAAGAGTTAGAAATATAGAGTATAGTGAGTAGAATAAAAGATTGTCAACAAACATAAACTTTGTTTTAGGCGAGTTGGTTGTCTTCATATATTGACATTAAATATGGCGATCAGTATTGATGATACGTTTACGTAACTTGTGTTGGCACAATTGTTTCAGTTGGCATTCCCAATTTCCAACGTCGAAGTAACCCGAAACGAATGTGGCGCTAGTGGCAGTACTGTGTTATATGTTGCAATTTTTAGTTCTTGCTTATGCCGCTTAAGTTACAAGAGGCGTATTTTTTTAAACATTGATCTCCCGCAAAATCAGAAAACTTACAGCGGTATATTTTAGACGTTAAGATTCCGTGGAATGAAGTAAGAAAGTACTTTTAAAAACTATATAACCGACCAGTTAGCTAACCCCTAATGTCTAAACCCGTAGTTTACCTGGACGATTCCAATTGGTTCAAAATAATCCATAATACAATTTATACAATCTATCACTTTTAAAAATGTCGTGGAACAAAGAAACACAAAAATTGGACCAAACGATGCTTTTGATCTTTATTGGTGTACCAGAACAAAATTGGGCTGATGTCTCAAGCACTGGGCTTCTAACCCAGACACCAAAATAAACATCTTCTCCACGTTGACAATATTTTAATAAACAAATTTTACCTTTGCGGTCTATAAATCAATATCAAAATAACAAAATATAGATGAAAGGATACTGAACATCTTAACCACTTGGTCCATAGCTCAACTAGCGAACGCAAACAGAACCGATTCCTGTGAAGGTCAAACGGAAAGGTACAAACCACATTAAAAGGTTAATTAGCAGAAAAATGATATTTTTCCAATGCGGTATGACAATGTACATTATTAACGCGTTGTAAACAATTTTTCCCTGATTTCTGAACTTACTCAAAATCGTTGCCCAAATTTATTCCAAAATAAATTGAAAGAATTTAATATATGAGTATTTTTGCACAATCTATTTGTTGATGTGGATGGTCAAATCTTATATTGGCGTAAAATATGATTTTTATTTTAAACTTGTATAGTAACTTCAATTCTATCAAGGACCTATTTGAACAAGAAGTTTTCCTCAAATAATTATAAGTTATCTAATACTATTATTACTTAGATCATAATACACTCAATTCTAGTCAAGTGCAAGTGGCTTAATTTGTTATTAATTATTTCTTTAATTTGAAAATTTTTAATTTATATTATGGGTCAAAATGGGTTATGACTGATAAACTTACAGATACTAATTCGCACACTTTCTACAAAAGTTGACAATTCCGCCATTATCACAGAATCTTAAATATTTTCTTGCATGGACATTGATTGATTTTGTTTGATATGTTGTATTAACCTAAAATCAAGCAAATACTCTGCTACGGATGCGAAACGTGGACGCTAATGCTGAACGCAGAATCCAAACTAGACATATTCGAACGAAAGATCCCACGAAGGATTCTAGGCCCGGTAAAAGAGGGTAATACGTATAGAATACGTACTAACACAGAGGTGTATATGGATCTGCAACAGCAAGCAATATCGCGTCATATAAAGATCCAGAGACTGCAATGGGCTGGCCATGTCGTAAGAATGGCGAACGACAGAGCCCCGCTAAGGATCTTCAACAGCAACTTTCAAGGCAAAAGACCAGTCGGAAGGCCACGCAAGAAATGGGAGGACGCGGTAAGGGAAGACGCGAAAACCATCTTAAATGTGAGAGACTGGAAGACGGCGGCAGGAGATCGAGATGGATGGAGGCGCTTAATAGGGGAGGCCAGGGCCCAAGTTGGGCTGTAGAGCCACGAATGATGATTAACCTAAAATAGGGTCATTGTTATCAATTAACTGATTTTAGAGGATATGGGAGATAACAAAGGTTTATTTCATTATAAGCAAGGCCAATTAACTTAATAGACGTCTGAATAAAATTTTACAATAATATAATCCATATTAGGTATAATTGTTATTTTCGGGTTGATAATATACTTCCCTTCTTTCTCTTCTTAGTCTTCTTAATAAACACAAGTTGAAAAACTCGAAGGCAAGCCAAGCAACCAAACCAAATTTCGATTTTAGTATTGTGCAACGTAATACAATATTGTTTAATTTTATCAAAAAAATAAATAAATTTTATTAGCTCCTTAATGCTTTCAATTTGATTAATTCAATTTATATAATTTTTGAAATAACCCATTAAACAAGAATACCTATATTTTATCCCAATAAAATACATCTACCCTAAAAAAAAGTGAAGAAAAATTATGAATCGCAACATTTAATTTGTTCTTAAAAAAAATATTTGAAATCAAACACTAACCCTGTAAATAAAAAAAAAGTTTTACAATATTAGATTCAAAGGGACATTTTACATTATACCAAAATTAGTACAAATATATTTTATAGTTAAACAATTTAATTATTATTATATTTACCCAAATTTCAGATTGGTAATGTCCTAGAACAAACCTTACTTTATGGCAAAGATGAAGTTCAATTTCTTTACCATTTACTTCCAAAACATCATAAAAGAAAAGTGGACTAACGCCCTCTATATACCCTGCTTTACTACTTTCCATCACCCTGCAGGTTTTTTTTGTACTTCCATTTTATGTCTTCAATTTTATTTCGTTTTTTTTTTTGTACCCGATTTACATTAAACTTAAGTGCGTGACCCATACACAATACTCTTTTCTTTCTTAGTAAAAATCATTTTTGATTTTATTATGTTTCCTTGTTTTACTGCAGTTTAAATATTGGAAAATTTCGAAGAAAAAACCAACACATCCATAATATATTTTCTTCCCATTTCTAAAGTTATTATTCTTTGATTCTCTAACGTCAAAACATAAATCCTATTACCTTTTGAGTTGGACCCTTTGAATGGCTTTAAATGCAGAAAAGAATGGTTTCGGAATGTTTAAGACACATTCCTTTTTCTTTTCGCTACACACGCGTGGAAAGTGTGTTTAAGACTCACCATTGCTTTTATTGTTGGCTTTGAGCGACACGTCGAATTTAAAGTGTCACGAATCACGCGGACAAGACTAAAAGACCAAATGGAGGGTTATGTAAACACCAGACGAGATGAAAGGATAATGGCATACCGAAACATCACTTGAAAGAACATGGTATGTCAATGAAACACAAGAGAGTGTAAAAAGACACCGCATACTTCTAAAATTACAAAGCAAAATCAATTGAGAAAAATATCAATTTAATTATTTCTTCTATTGTTTCATATCCAAATAAAATTCACTAACATCATAAACCATTCGGGTGAAATATTTTTACTCTAAACACTCATAATTAATATGCAATAAATATTTAAAATACAATATAGACTATTATATTTAAAAATTGTGTGGCCAGTTGAAAACTGGCTCATGGTTTCACAGGTCAACTTGGAGTGGACTGGGTCTATACCACCAAGTTACAATGTTTATTCCACATAGACCCATCTTTTATGTACCACTATACTGAATGTAAGGTTTTGAGGTGTATAATAATGATCGTACTGCTACCCATGTCATATACCGACACTGTATTTGTTTGTTACCGGATAGCTTGATCCTTTGTTCCAAAAGAAGCTGACCTCTTTTCAGTTTCAATCACAACGCGTGCATCCAATGTGTTGGCAGGATTTAAACCCATAATCTGCTAACTTGTTGCCCACATTAGCAATACAATTATTTATTATCACCAATTGTTATAACAGGTCACTTCAATATAGTCCAACTTGTTTCAATGCCATTCATATGCCTAACTTCTCTTTGGGATTGAATTTGATTATGAAAATAAAATCTAGACTTTTTACAGATTTTAACCTTACACCTTAACTATAAAGTTAAGCAGTGGCCTTCAACATCCAAGTCGATCTGGTGTAAACCAAGATTGAACAAGGAAAATTTAAAACTTGATTATGACCCAAGGACAATACAAAATATGATACTAAATCTAAACGTTCAAATTGTTTTATCAATGGAAAATATTTTTTAGAATACATGAATTAAATGTATATAAAATTAATATAAAATTGGTGTCACAAAATCTTCCAACCTATTTTAATCAAATTTCCTGCCATTTCTTTTTTCTATGACAAAACATTTCAAATATGTTTATATAAAAATAAAGTTCTTGTAGTTTAAGCAAAGTCCAAAGTCGTGTTCAATGTAACCTTGAAATACTACTTTGCTAGTATTGCGCTTCACATTGCTATCCCATGATACGTCAGGCGCATGGCTCATTGGATAAGTCAGTTTGACTCTACTCAAGGTGTTAATCCAAGGAAACAACAGTCTATGGGTTAAGAACAAAAAGATCCAATAACTTCAATTTGTTAAATAAAAATCTATTACGAATCTATTTCCCTTTCTCTTCCAACATAAATATTATGAAAACACCAAAAAAAATTTCATCTTTTACTGATAGAAGACATCAATAAATTGGTGTGTGACCTAGAGCAAATCGTAAATCCATCCGGATTTTAGGGTTTGAGTAGATCCGGCCAAAGGTTGACCAAAAATGCGGCAAATGGCATTAAATGTAAACCAACAAATGTGATGCATGAGACATGAGTACGCGTTGTTTTTATCTTAAGCTGGATTAATTGAATCTGCCCATTTTGGGTGGCGATGGGATTATTTAGCACGTGCAAATTTTATATTCTTATCAGATGCGTATTGTCTTGGTATTGACAAATGGAGTGAGAGTCCAGAAGATAAAAGATATTTGATGAAACACAACAGCAACACCAAGAGATGTTGTCGATTTTTATAGCTACTTGATGTGTTTTATTTCTAGATGAGGACTAAATACAGACCATAAGACAATAAGCCAAGTACATATACTTCACCTTACTATACTACCTCAGCTACCATGGTTACTAGCAGTTATCCAAACTAGAAATTCAGTGGGAAGGTACAGTGTTAGATATGCTCTCAGCAAGATTCAAGATCGTGGCTTTAAGGTAGGTAATTGGGTCATTTTGAGAGTACTAAGAATTATTATCAAATTCATTTTTAATACTACTTTAATATTCTCTCTCTCTCTCTCTCTCTTCTATTTCTGTCCGCCAGTTATTTTCCTACTTCCTTTTCCTAACCTACATACTACAATTATACAATACCCACACCTGTTACCTCTACTCTACGATTTCAAATTTATTGTTTTTTTCACCTCCATTTACCTTTGACGCATTCTGTTTATCTCTGGCTTCTGACCATTCCGCACTTTGTCTTCTCTATTGATGACTACAACAATTAAAATATAAAACATTATGTACTAGGCATTCATGGAAATTATCTAGGAGTTGTATGTACAATTAAGAAATTTACTTTCTGAGTGAAACATCTGATTTAAAACTGAACGTTAAAACAGCTGGTCGTTAGTAGGTGAGAGAGAACGCAAATGACTTGGGTATTGCCGCACTCGTTCTATTCATGCTGTTGACTAACACTCGAACCGCACAAAAATGCGGTTATCGAATATGACATAAATTGTATTTTTAATATTATATATTATATTATATATTATATTATATATTATTTTAATATAAATTTTGAAATATTAGCATAAAGGGTTGTTGGTAATTTTGTAAAGTTTTAAGGTTAGAAAATGTCAAATGTCAAATCTGTTATTCTTACTTCAAAAGTATAATACACCAAACTTTATACAATAATAATATTGTTTTCATCACTTAGCAACAATTAAAATATTTATATTATCTAACTTTATTCACTCCTTTCTTGCAGGAAAGTTTCTGCATAATGTTAATTCCCATTGTATTCCACATGGTATAAATGAAAATAACTCTTTAACAGTGACGTTTACACGTTTTTATCATTTACCCCGTTGTTGGTTTTCCACCATGCCAGTTTCCACACCGTTAAATGCCAAAATTAGGTAGGAAAGACTGCGTACAAGAAACGTAATCCATCTAATCCAACCACGGCCATGTGTCGTCATAGTGCATTTGTTTCGCTACATTTTTTGTTGCTACAATCATAAAACGTGCGACAACCACATATCCGTCTCTGCCATACAGGGGTGCGACGAGTTAAATCACCGGAACGCGCTTTTCTCGTTATCTGTGCGCCACTCGCTTAACTCTTCGTTGGCGGTAAAATTACAAGCTGGGCACAAAAAACACCATGAAGAGGAAAAAACGTGGTAAAGAAAAAAGTAGATAACTCGGTTAAGTAGCTGCCATCATAAGAGTAGATAGAATATAGTTTTTTTGGTCCAACTTCTCAAGACAGCCACTTAACCATATTTAGTAAAGTTGGTGGTATTATAGTATTTGCATAGGGATGAAAAAAACACTTTGTGGTGTTTTTTATGTATATTTTCTAGATGTTTAAGATGAATGTTGGTTTGTTCTTCTTGCGCTTATCAACTTTTTGAGTTTTGCTTCAGGTAACTTATCTGGTTGTAAACGAGTATGAAAACATAATTTGTGCTTGGAAATTAGTTCATGAGTTATAAAGTAGACTGGATAGTTATAATTGAATTATACTTTAACAGCCAGTACTGCAGGGCTTTTGAAATTTAATTGAATTCATTTAAATTACAACATGACAAAATTAAAACTTTCCTAAATTAGTTATCACTCTCACTAGTTACAAAACTAACTTTTAATTTTACTGTCATGATAGTAAGGTTTTAAAACACATCAGATACTTGCTTTTGTACACTAGACACAATTACTAAAATAAATTTGTATGAGATATGTGCTTAGTGCTTATAGTTTAAAAAATTAATTAGATTGTTAATTATTACTATCACAATATCAATTTTTTTAATACTAGCAACGTGTGAACTATGCTTTATAAAAAATTTAAGTCTTTAGCTAGTTGTGAGTTTTACTCTAGAGTAACATGAACAAGTAATCCATGGTATCATAATGTTTATTATTATATTATTTAGAATACTATTAATTGCTCATCCTTTTAAAAATCAATACTAAGTTTTATGGAAAAAACATTGATTGTATTTAGTTTTTACACATACGTAACACATGTTTTGTCCTTTATAGCCTATATGAAGGAGAAAAATGTTGGTTGTCACACCAACATGCGAGTGTTTAGTTACCCTAATGAAAGACAACGAAGCGCCATCTAGATACTACAATGCTTGGTGATATTAATGGTCACCAGAGGCGTATTGGACAAATTTTATTTTAACAAAATTTTAAAATTGGATTTGTCTACTTTGCAATTTATGAATTCAAAATAAAAACAATTATCATAGAAATTCGTCGTTCAGAATTTGGCTTCTCCCTAATATTTTAATTAATTTTTATGAAAGTAGAGGAAAAAGATGCAACAGTAATTTAAAAAAAAAACTACTGTCATCATATTAACATGGTAAGTTTGTGCTCCCTTTTGGGATACTCTAAAGAATACTCTCATACTATCACGACAGTTAAAATCCAAAAGTTGTGCAACTAACCTTAAAATTTTACTTTGGGATATTTATAGATTTATAAATCCTCGGATGAGAAAGTTTTTGAAGA
>JAODGC010000894.1:214297-225297 GCA_027574925.1 Ecitoglossa quadriceps | reverse complement strand
TTTAACGACTTCGCCGGCGGAGCCGGCGAAGTCGTTATATGATGGGGCTTCGCCGGCTAAGCCGGCGAAGCCCCATCCGTCACCAACACACCATTGTGTTTTATCATTGGAAGTTTCTGTAAAACGCCGTCTCAGGAGCCGAGGATCGAACCCACAACCTTTGGGTTACCACGCCTTGGGCCGCAACACCAAGCCATATCAATGACTGCGTGGGACGGCAACATCAAATATATTTATTGCTAAAATTTAAAAAACAAAGTGAAGAAATTAGAACTTGGAATGTACGAATTTTTCCAAGTCTTTTCCAACTGTAGGCAACTAAGCCTATTCATTTATTTAAATTTATATTGCATTTATGGAATTCCCATAAGTCCAATGAAATTCGAAGTTGTTTTAAGTTCCTTGAAAAAGATCTCTGGCGCTGGGACGGAACTCGGCAACGCCGGACTAACAGCCGCCGACAGAACCACCACACCATTACAACTACTTGCCACACCATTTAGAGTTTTTCTATTTATAATTGTACTTTGTAGTAAATAATTACGGCAATCTCAAAGTAATAACAATAATTGAAAATAATATGTAGTTCTCAAAAAACTGATATAATTCTGAACATAATAAACGGAAAAAATGGTTGAAAGAACAAAGTAAGGAATTGCAAGATAATTTACATGTAATTTTATTGAAGTAAGAAAATACTGTTTACATCAATGATAACATTTGTGATACCACAAACTAGCAGGTAACAAAAATAAAAATACTATAATATCATTGTTAATCTTCTAATTCTAAATGATTAATGACAAATATAGCCAATGATTCTTTTAGTTTGGCTTTGAACGCTCGTGCCTACATATCGACCTCCCTCTTGGGAAGAGCAAGTGCATGTTTGGCACCCCTTTGTTTTTCTATTTCTATACTCTTTCCCGACTTGTAATATTTATTTTTTGGTTTATTTGAAGTTCCATAAACTGTATATATCACTACCGTGTATAGTGATAAGTTAACATCCGCGTATTTTTCTAAAACTTTTGTAACTGTAAGCAACTCGTCTTACTTATTTATTTGAACTTCTATTACACTTATGGACCTTCCATATGCGCAATGTAGTTCGGAATTGTTTGATTTTTCTGTAAAATTCGCCTCCCTAAGCTGGGAATCAAACTCGCAACCCTTAGGCTACAGTGTCTAGTGCTAAACCATTGCAGCACACTGCGGAGTGGACACATTGGAATATGGGGTGTATTTATTATTACCTAAAACAAACAAAACAAAAACAGAATACTACTTTGTTAACACATGCTAAATATACACCTATAATAAATGCAAGTTCATTTCTTATTCAAATAATGTAGTAGTCTAAAAAGAACTATTTTATTGTGCGCGCCAATCAGCACGGGTGACGGCCACACTGAACTTGAAGAAGAAAATGTAGTTCCACATTAACAGCCGCATCGTCGAAATATCCGTTGTGTAGAGGAATGATCCACAAGCAAATGTAGAACAACTCATTTGCGGAAGACTCGGACGGGAGGTTTAAATGTGTTGGTTCACGGTGCTGATGCGGGAGACCCGGCGAACCGCGCGAGTTACTCAGGCGGGACAATTGTGATACACATCTATCCTATATTGAATTTCCAAAATTGTTAATGAATAAATTGTATTTTAAAATAATAAATTAACAAAATTTGTCCGAGATATGTTGTGTGTGCGGCACGCATGAGGTGCCTGAAGCGTTCAGGAACAAATGCTCTACGCTGGTTCATTGCCGTCCTCAGTCGCGTCTGTTCTTGGGTGATTTGGCGTTGTCGGCCTAACATAACCTGATAAGAATGTCGGCCTTTGTAAAATTTATTAAACAAATCGACTTAGCAGACTATACGATTATTATTCCAAGCGTGTCTGTTGGAAATGTACCTCAACTTACAGTGGACCTCATAATCTCAACATTCGATTTCCAAAGAACTGGAATAATATGGCATCCTGCTGTGATTCCATCAGTTGGGGGAGATCCTTTTAAAATGGATACTATGGAACTAACAACAGCTTGTGAATTGTATGCCAGTGAAGCTCTCAATGTAGCAGTTATACAATTACGATCTGGTATTGAACAAAAATATGCAGTGTCATTCTTTGAAGCCTTAGTGAATGAAATTAAAGCATTGAAGTTCAAAAGCCTTGTAATACTTGCATCAGATTTTGCACAAGAAATGCACAATGTAAAACATTCAAGGTACAGATATGTATCACCAGGTGAAGAAGTTGTTCCTGCTGCATTACTGGCTGACAATAACATTGTAGCTGTAATGGAAGAGGGCTTACATTCAGGAATTGGCTTTGCTTTGAAGTTGTACAAGATTGCCATTGAAAAATCAGTTAACACTCTTTTGTTGGCAAAATATATTTCTGAAGGTGACAATTGGCCAGAAAGTATGCAAATGTTGGTGGTTTTAAACAAGTTGTTTGCATTCTTTGAGGGTGAATCAAGTAAACTATTATCAGAAATTAAAATTCCTGGTTCTTGGGATCATCTTTTTGGAAACCCACCTCCATTGGGTGTCTATTAATTATTAAATATTTACTTATACATAATGTAATTATAAATTATATACAAATAAATTTGTATGATGAGAAAATAAAGTTTGAATCTGCACTTAATTAGTTGGAAAGTTAACTAACTGTGGTATAATTGGCCTTACAATATACAATAAACTCAGATACCGGATCATTTTCACCGTCACCTCTCATTGTGCCAGTGATTTCATCATTTTCTACCATTGGCATGAAGAGATTGACAAATTCGGGCGAGTATGGTGAGCCAATTGCTTCTAACACCTCAATTACAAAATATCTAATTAAAGAAATATCTGTATCACCCCTTTGCCAGCATTGTTTGATGTATTTCACTACAGGAACAACACAACCGCAGCAAAGTAGATGCACCATGCGATCGAGTACCATTTTGCGCATTTCTAGCAATACAAGAATTTCTAACTCGTCTTGTTTCGATTCGAATAATCGTACGAGAAGATCTAATACTTGCGGGTGTAGCAGCGGATGGCAGGTAACAATTTCATCTAGCAAAGCTAAATGAATTGGTGTGTGTTCTGTCTGCAGTTTGAAGTAGCTGGGTTCTGTCACGGTACATTCTACCCAACGAACTATTCCAATTGATACAACTGAAAACCTGAAGTACAAAGATATTTGATCATAATACAATCGAATGTTAGTACTTTTAGTATTATATACCTTAAACACTGATATATCGTTCCAATATCAGCCAACAACTCAGAACTTCCCTTATTTGTGTTGCAAATACTATGTGCCGTTTCTATTGCCGAAATTGTCTGCTTAAGTTCGTCTTTATTCCATGTTCGCTTCTGGCCTTTTTTGCTCTGATATTCGCAGACACTCGCCGCGAATGCAAGTAAATACATATATTTCGGTTTATGATCTGGGTTTAGTTTCACACCTGGTTTGAACAAAGAATCGACGAGAAGTTCCAGAAATTGTGGGGTTCTGATTAAATCAATTGGTGCTGGGTCGTTGCCGGAGTAATTGCGATATAATACTGTTATATCCGCGGGATTGAGAGTGTTTTTGGACAACATTGAAGTTAGGGCTTGTGCTGCTTGAGGGTAAGCTGCAGCACCATTTAGTGCCATTGTTATTGGAGTTACATCATTCCCACTAAAAAATAATCAATACAAAATACATGTATGCAAATAAAAATGACTAAATCTACTTCTTTTGGGCACATTTTGTAATTTCTTGTGATAATCTTTTCATACTACTGCCTCCACGTGCTTCCCTTGCTAGTACGTGTATTATTACTTGAGCATACACATAGGTGTGCTGTCCATGGCAAACCATTTTCTAGAAAAAGTAATTTCTTACAACGTCATGAAATGGTTTTGGTTGCATTAGTGAGAAAACACTTACTGCTGATTCTTTTGTTGTCTTCTGCCAGTCTTCAGGATTTGTCAAGAAACTAGCAATTGAAGTTTTCAATACTCTTGAGAATACTTCCAACTGTTGTGCTGCAGTTGAAATACTTGTAATTTCAGCTTGAAAGCCAGCATCAGAAATAAGTTTAATGGTGAAATTCAACATCAAACAATCTGGATATTCCTCAGCAAGTCTATAGATCAATGATCTCCATGTTGGATGCTCAATTAATTCAGTCAACCAAGCAGGTGTTTCACCCTCCTCAGTGAAAATGGTATCAGCCTTTTTTGGGTCAAATGTTTTCAAAATCATTGCCTTTAAATGATTCTCTACCATTGCTTGCACATCAGTTACTTTTACACCACCAATAATAAGCCATTCAGCAATCAAATTTGCCATTTGAGCAACTGCTGTGTATGTATGAGAGAGTTTCTCGATAACTTGAACAGGGTCTCCTCCTGCTTGGAAGTACCTACCATGTTTAAAACACTATTAATGCACTGTAGTCTATTGCCAGTAATTATAAACATACTTTTTTAGAGAGGTAAATACCCCTGGTTCCATAATACAATCTGCTGTTCCAAATTTCCTTGCACATTCTGCCAAAACTTCTTCAGGGTTGTTTGCGTGCTCATCACCAAAGTCCATATCATACATCCTTCCACCATCCCATCCAGTTTCTTCAAATTCCTCATTCATTTCGTTTATCTCTGAAATAATCTGAAATGTAATTTCCTTAGCGGTTTGAATTGGTGCATATATGATGCTAACTAACCTATGAGTGGTATGAGTTCTTGTTGAAAAACGAATTAGCCGCTTTGGCGCATGCGTCTTATGCGCCGGTATCCAATAACACCAACATAAAAGCGGTGGAAAATGAAGGAATCTAAGCGGGAAAACAGTTGTTGTTGGTCGTGTTGGTCATCAACGTCTTTAAGGTTATTAATGATTTAAAGAAAATTAGTTTCTCGTTATCAATTTAGCTTGCAATGGCAGGTTTACCAATAACAATTGAATTTAGGTAATACTGCTTCCTTCTTTATATTATTGTCTATCACTGTAATTGAATTGCAGTGGTGGCGCGGAACTCTTATTTGGAAGCAAGAAGAAGCATGAGGTTTCTTTACCTGCAAGAGAGGCACAATGTGAGTTTCAAACAAATTATAATAAGCCTAATATTCAGAGAATTTATTCATTAGTGTAGTCATAATTATTCAGTCTAATAATTTTGAAATTCCTGGAGTGCTTATGGAATATGCATGTTTTTATCATTCTGAAAAATATGTTTTTGGTGAAAACATTTAATTGTAACAATTATCTTTATAGGGAGCATCAGTGATTTATTACTGTGGATGAGAACCAATATGTTGAAGGAGCGTCCTGAATTGTTTCTGCAAGACGATTCCGTGTAAGGCCAAATTTTTCTTAATTGTATTCCAGTCTTACTCTTGAAAAAACATGGGAGTATTGGAGTGCCAGGTTGCCTGGCATAATTTAGCATTTATTTTCTTCTTAATTTTCCTAATGATTCATTCATTTAGTACAATATTTTATAAAATTTTTTTTCCAGGCGTGCAAGACTTATATATTAATCTAATAATAAAGTTGATTTTAATTCGGTAATAAATATGCGCGCATTAATTAAGTTTTATCACTTTCAGACGGCCAGGCATTTTAGTGCTGGTTAATGATGCGGACTGGGAGTTGATGGTAAATTAAATGATGTTAAATTTATCGCCGACAATATACATATAAGCTATAATTTTTAGGACACTGTAAAATATATTATTCAACCCAAAGATAAAATCGTTTTCATATCGACGTTACATGGCGGATAGGGACATTAATCAACGCACGCATCGTAGCGTTTAATAACGTTTACGATTAATTCGGCTCCAATTTGTTAAGCTCTTATATCTATTGTGATTTTCCATTTCCACTGCAATCATAATGCATTAGGCGAGCTCGTCGGAGTTGAAGTGCCCGGCGTCGGAAATAAATTCCACTTTAACGTCCGATCGTCTTTTATTTCTTCTAATCCTCGATGGGAGATAGCTAATTTCTCATGAGAGAGATTTATATTTTACATTTGTATCTATCTTTACGTTGGTGCATGTAAAAGTTGTTTTATTTTTATATAACAATTTTATTTTTATTGTAAGCACTTTGGCGTGCCATTTTACGGGCGTTTTGAAGAGGCGACCATTTTATACTGTCGATGTTGTTTTTTTTCTTTCTTTGTGTTTAACGTGTGCGCGTCGTTGTTATATAAGTGTTGCGTATCGCATTTTCGATACATAAAACAGGGCTCATTTCGCCTGCCTGTTTTCTTTTACATCCGTTCGGTGGGGATGAGTCGTATCTTGCTTTGTTTCTTTGTGCACGTTACATTTCCTGTTCGTTTACATTTTATTAGCTCGTAAAGTTTTATGATTGATACTACAATTAAATCATTGATATTGTATTAAGATAACTTTACTTTGACACTTATGTTTTACATACTGAAGAAGGCAACACCCCGAAAGCGTTATATACATTAGTAAAATAGTATCAAAGTAAAGTTATCTGATTACCATGAATATCAGATCAGATAGTTAGTAACCAAAATCAACGAAACACTTAAACCATGGATATTAAATTCACTGTATACAAGGTTTAATTGATATTGATGTGTTGTGCTTGTTGTAATAAACATTGTACAATAATTGACATTGTGGTTTAAATTAATATTTGTTGCAGGTACACAACTAGTTCTTTTCAGAACTATTTGGTTTGGGACTTGATTGATCCATGATTCAACCGTCTGCTTGTCCTTGTGATTAACTTTATTCCATACTTCTCTGCAGAATTTTTATCTATTTAAGGTTTAATTTTCGGGAAAACAAAAAAGTAAATATCCATTATTGTAATATATTAAATTCTTTACAAATACCGTGTAAAGCTGTTTTACTACCATGCTGCAGCCATAAGGAATTGCCAACAGAAGTTCCTTCGCGAAAATGAGAGCAATTTGGCTAGAGTTCAGGTTCAATAAGGTTATGGCATTTGTTATTGGCTCTGCTGATGCATTATTAGAGCGGAATTACTGTTTTAATAATGCATTTTTTGTCGTCGACACTTGGCATCCTGCCGAAGTGCAGTGCAGAAGAATACTGCAGAGCCTAGCCAACAAACATAGGCCGATGGAGACTAGATGCACCCCATCCATGCAACACCTGGCTATATGCCAATATCGTACACATAAAACTTTTGAATAAGACAAGTGCAAGCAAAAGAATTGTATATCTGCAAAAAAAAAACCCTGGTGTAAATCAACGCGCATTCCAAATAAGATCCATTTATCTCCAATGCTCCACTTCGGTTCTATAAAGAAATTGAAAATAATCGTTAATTAAATTGGCAACCATGGTACCATCAATATTGCATATATATATATATATATATATTACTTGCCCAAATTAAAATTCGCTTATTGCCATTTTTAAAGGCTTCCGTCCGAGCGACTGTTTAATGACGAGTCCATGGAGTTCACAGGAAACACTGAAAACCACTGCGAGCTTAAAAGTCCCTTGATGGCTTTCGTTTCATCCGAGGCGGCGAGGGCGTAAAAGGCGGAGGCTGCGGCGCGCCGGCCAAACTGCCACATTGTTAAAGTTGAAACCGATTTAACTTATATCCGCATCAGCTTCATTGCTCTCACAAAATATACCCTCTGTTCTTGTTGGAAACAACAAATACCTGCAACAGTTGAATGATTCGATTAAAGCTTCAACAATTTGGTGTAAACACTTATGTTGATTCTGATTTAGAATATGGTATTATTTTTATTGTGGGAAATATCATTATTTAAAACAGTTCCAACGCGTTGTGTAACGGCAGTCGTTGAAAACTCGTTAAAATCTACCAAGTGAAGAATAATAATTGTTATCTTTTACCTCATACACCCAATGCGCACTGTGCGATTACATTATACGAACATTATAACACATTGCTTCGCATTACAATCATATCATTACGCTGAAGTACAGCGCGAATAATATTAACCGGCGTGTTTACCAACAGCCGCGCCTCGCGTTTATTTGCTCGAATAATTCGACGTTTGTGTTTAACTTATAAACTATTGTTCCTGCTAGTTAGCAATGGCAATATCATTAATATCCTAGTGGTGAGCGAGTAGTACGTATGTGTTTTGCAATCGTACCTCTTAACTACCCCGAGTTAGTTACCAGTAAACCGTGTTTAGTACGAGTCGAGGTGTGTGCGAATATGGATTATGGCATTTGCGTTCATTTGCATTTGTGTCTAAGCACGAATTGTGGACGCGGTGGAATGGAGGAGAGAAAGCCTTGAGTACTTTCTTGTCTGTTTATTTATTGTGGTGCGATTAGGGTGGAATCCCAGAGAATACGATTAGGCATCGAAAGTACAAAATCTTTACTGTGTTACTAAGTACATCATCAATTTAGAGCATTATAATCTTATTGCGGATACTGATATGTTATAAATGATGATAATACAAAGTCTCAGCATCATATTTCATGGGATTTCATGTTGGCACATGATGCTGAAAATGGTGTAGGATGCTTATATTAGAAACTTGAAGAATAATTTTCTAAAGATATTTAAAGCTTATCAATTCAAGTGTAGCATGTAATCTTCGTATCGTTCCACTTCGATTCCCATATTCATTCTCATCCTTCTTATACTATGAAGGATTCATATTGAAATTTTAAATTCCTCCTTTGGGTGCGTTTTCAGCACAACGGGAACAAAGACTTTCCATTTGCGTTATAATGACTTTCAAATATCTCTTTTCAAATTCCAATGAAATTGACACCAAAACTCCCGATCTAAATCCTTGGCTTCTGAAATTTCCTCTTCTTCTCATGTAAAATGTTATTTCAACTTGAAACGATGATTGATATACCCAAATTTGTAGCGTCATATTTTCCTCTCAATTCCAAACAACATTTGCGTTCTTTTACAATGTGATTTTAATGTGCTCACTGCAATCCACTTCACATTTTCCCATTAATGCGTTATTTGTAGCCAGCCACATCGGTGGTGCTTCATAAATAAAATAAAATTTGCATTGTTGCCGCAGTAGCGGTCACACTTTACGTGCGTTCTGTAATGTGTAATGCAAAATGTTATAATAAACTCGTCGTTTTTTGATATTTTGGGGTGCGCGACAATGGCGTTTAACAGCCACCGAGCGCAGCTTGCTGTCATGGCCGTTTTCGCGGCGCCATAAAACGCCGATAATTTTGGCAACCTTTTAGGCCAATTTCGGGTTGCAAAGTGCCGATATCCTGACAATAACGCAATGAATTGATGGGGTCAGTTAGTGGATGCCAGGAAAAGTGCGAATTTCGATTAGAATTTATGCGATCGTGGCTTTTGAAGATGAGATAGGCGTTAGACGGACAAGCATGCACTAAAATTTACGCGAATTGGGCGCTCTAAAAAGAAAATGGTTACAGACTATTACGATTGGTAAACTACCAGTATATAGGATATGAGATTGTTGTGCTGATTTTATCTCGCAAATACACCTTGTGTATTTATCGAAATATATTGCCCACTGTAAAGCATAGCAGATAAAGACGTGTGGTAACCATAAATTTATTTTCGTGGAAAAACCTGGTATGCAGAACCTATCAAACTGTTCACTCGTGAAAAGTACCTCCAAAGTGGTATTGTCAATTGTTGTGTTATCGCGGTATATGCAACGCTTCAACACGTCACCTCCTATACGATAGCAAGAAATAGTTTAATTTTGTCCTACATGCCCTTCTCCAGATTTGCTGCCGTCTCTGCAGGACTACCTCTAAAGGTGGCGCATGTTTTACTATCCTATCGAAGCCGCCATTTTTATTGCATGCAGGGCGAACGCGCAGAGAAGATGGCACGCAAATAGCGCTTTTATATCATAAAAGTAATGTATACAATGTATTGATGTCTTCGTGTGGATCAGTTCCGAGGACGAGCGCGTACCTCATAAACTTCTAAATTCAAAGAAATTTCCGTAAATTCCACAGCAAAGTGCACATAGCAATTTTTCTTTACATCTCTAACTATCCATCAAACTCAGTTATAGAAATATTTATTCGTCCAACGTCAGCACATATCAAAAATTGAGCGAACCCATATAAAATTCATCCTTATTCAGGTGATAATGGTATCCCACTGTCAAAAACATGGGAAATTGTTACAGCCATGTGTATTTCGTACAAAAATCGTTAGCCTACTTCACATTCCTTTGTGCGCCTTGTTTATTGGCACTCTCGACATTGGTAACGGCAAGTCTTAAAATCGGAATGTCTATTTTCCTATTTTCCACCGCTCTGGTTAAACCAAATCGCATTAAAATACCAATATCGCCATTTGCATTTCCGATCGGCACCGCGGTCACACCAACCGCGCGCTTCTATAAACCAAGCTTAAGAAAATAAAAATTTCACTGCTTTTTTATATTTGCTCTGTGCGTCCGTTCTCCTCAGCACGGATTAGGTTCCAGTTTTGTGATCGGTTTTAATGCTGCGCGAGCTTTTTGCTTCGCATTCCCCGAGGTGCCGGCGACTTGGCTGAAAGAAAAGCTCGCGCAAAACGTGAAATAGTGTAAATGTAATTGAATCGAACTGTGTTAGAGTAGAAAGGGGAAACGGAAACGACCAATTACTCGGTTAGCTAATTACGGCCTCGATGCGGCGAAACGGCGTGGAAAACCTTCTCGGCCGTTGCACCAGCTCCCAAAATCGATAGTTGCTGAATATTGCAAAAATGCAAATGAAGCTCAAATTTGAGATAATCACTCCGAACTTGCTAAATAAGATGCCAATTAACGCAATTACCTATTATATCGTAAATTGAGCGAGAAATAATATATTCTCTTTGCAAATTAACACAGTAGACAAAGCTCATATTACACACTGTATATATCAGCATCATTGGATTGACCCCCCCCCCCCCCCCCCCCCAACACCCCAAAAAAAAAACAAAAAGGTATAAAAAAGAAAAACAAAAAAGACACACCGTGGCGGGGGGTTGCG
>JAODGC010000894.1:130236-212384 GCA_027574925.1 Ecitoglossa quadriceps | reverse complement strand
GTGGCTAAAAATGCACTGCAATGCATGGCCAAATCGCGACGCAACGCAGGCGTAATTTTTATTTTGCAGTTTCACGCTCTGAGTAATTTTTCGATTGGCATTAAATTGATTACTTGTAAATCGAAGTATAAATCATTTATTATGTGAAGCGTGCCAGACGTATTGTGGACGATGAGTGCACTTCACGTCTGCGCATATTTCAATGAAACCGCGCCGCGTGGATGGGTGGTGGATTGGATTGTATCATAGTAAAACTGCCAATCCTGCATGCAAATAGAATATTTCAAATGTACAAACATCGCCGTCAAATTAGATTTAAGTAATGCATTGTTACGCGTTACAAATAGAGCTAGATTTGTACATTTAAAGCGCTGTCACCCTTTATGGTTTTCTACTATCGTTTCTAACTAAATAAGGATCTAGAATTATCCACTTTGATTCTATTCAAGATTCAGATTAACCTGGCATATGAAATATAGCATTATAAAGTTAGAATTGCCTACAAAAGCTACTCTAGTTCTACTTAATTAATATTTTGTATGTCGTATCACATAAAGTATTACTCAGTTCACAAGCGTGACTTTAAAAAAATGTTGAATATAATAACTGAATTGAATTAGTGCGAACGTTTGCAAAATAAATTACGTTTAACACCACACACCAAATACAGTTGCCTGTATGCATGAGTCCCCTGCTCCCCTGGTAGATTTAATTAATCAATACCTCCATTGTGACAAATTACTTAGGATATAAAAGAAAAAACATTCCAATCTCTTATTTAAAGTTCGAATCAAAAAATTCACCAAGTTAATTAATTACCATTCAACTGAAAATAATCTCTCCAGATTGAATTAAGTCTCGTTTTGACTAACGCGTCCACTTGTTTGCATAGAAACCTAAATTATTCAAGGATCTTGTTAAAAGATAATGATACCTTCATTTGTTTGCGCAAGAAAACTATAAATAAATTTTTTTCATCTAATTACTGGCATCGAAAGCAATTAAATATTTAAATGCACCCTGAAAACAAAGAGAAAATGGTTGTAAATGGAAGACGAAAATCGATTTATAGGCAGGAATCGAGTTTAATACCGGGACTGGTTTTACGACCGCATTTACCCTGCTTTCAATACGTGCCGCGATGCTGTTCGGTCGTCCTGCGAAACTTGAAAGACAATGCTGGCCGACGTGCGCACACTAGAAGGGCAGTAAGTAAATAAAGGCACGCCGAAAGCTGGTAACACAATTAGAGCGACACGTGAGGAATTACTTAACAGTCCTTTTTCGAAATTTATCTTCTCTTGGGCTGCCGCTACGGTATTCGGATACGGCCCGCACGCATCAAGCACAACGTTCGAGGTTTATTCGAGAGATTTTATTTATTCCTTCGGATCTTGTTGAAAGCATGGGATGGATTTACTTTCGATACTAGTAGTACTGGCTACGAAAATTGTTAACTTTAGTCGCGTTAACACCTTAGAATAGAAAGAAAAATATAAGTTCTGGTTTAATTTCGGATATCAATTTTCAGAATTCTGTGATGATAATGTATTCAAATTGAGAACATACTGACTTGCTAATTTTTTAATAAAGAAATACTTGACAAACAGGAAGCCAAGCTTCTTCCGTTGTATTCCAATTGTACTCCGCTGCATTACTTTCCACCTTATTCCTAGAGAATTCTGAAGTCTTATGAAAACCATGATAACTAACAAGAATAAAAATGAAGTGTTTTCTAACTTGAAGATAACTCAAAGAGTGCATTCGTTGAAAAACAACTTGTGCAATACCAAGAATAAAAAATCATCATAAACGATGTAAACAATAAATCGTAATTGTACATTTACCGAGTTAAGTTCCGAGAATTTCTAACTACTTGAACCTAGCAGATCTACAGCATAAGGGCGAAAAATATGAAATTTAATATTTTTGATTAACTGCATCATTTTAGCCGACATCGCATTAATCACATTTTCCCTCTTGACAACCAAATAAAAATGTAATCACTTTAAATAAAATCAACCCCGTGTTTAAGAAAAGCGTTGTGTAGCTCATTAATAAACGAAGCCATCCGTAAGGAAGTTGGAGAACAACAACCTTCTAGACTGGCAGGATGGCGTCGCAGTAAGTTCAGAATTTGCTTGTTTCTACGCTCGCCAGGACTAGTGGGGGTGGGCATGCTCGTGCGGGTGGTTAATTAGAATTGCAAACGAAGAGCGCGAAGCGAGACTCTCACGGCAGGAAGTCTCTATTTTCGCGTTTATGTCGAAGACAATGGTCGGAGGTTGCTACACAAGGTTACCAAATTTCAATTGCAAAACAGATCACTTGTCAGCCATGCCGTCGGCCGCACGCCTGGGTGTAGTGGGTCGTTGTAAGTTTTGCACATCCTGCAGGAACCTACAGTGGCGAATCTTTTGGATTCCGGCTGACAAACTAGAAGTCTGTCCTGTAAGATGTCAGTGAGGAGCGAGGTTATCCGTGTTGCCCCCTGCCCACGGGCTGACTTCTCGACAAGTCAAACTTCGATGGGAAAAATGTACGCCAGAAATAGGGAGCCCAGGGAATGCATGACCTAACGACACACCAAATCGAGTTTATTCCTTTCCGAAACTTTCAACTTCTTATTCCTGAGTAATGCATCTGTAATGGTCGAAGAGGAAGTGACGGAAATGAAAATGACTAAAATAAACTGCTATTGTACTAGACTTTTCCTATAAATTGATAAACAATACTTTGCAGGAACTGCTGCACTAGTCAGTATCAATGAAATCAGTGGGAATCACTTCAATGAACGTGACATTGATATCAAATAACCACAATCCAAAGAAGAGAGGAAGTTGATGCCACTGTGATGGAAGGATAAAAATGCAAAAAAATCATACAAATGTGTGTGCTTCGAATGCGACTCACGCCCGGCGTCCTCCGCACGCGTACGTGCCATATCTTTGCATCTGCTGGCGGCATCCGACATTCGCGCATCGCCGTCGTTTGATACGCCTCTGTGGCTCGTCCGTCTTCTCTGCTTAGGCAGCTATCACCCGCCCCCCAAAACCGCATTCGAACCATAAGGCTCTCCGCGCCGCTATCCGATGCGCAATCGGTTCCGTCAAACATTCCCTCGCGTTGGCGTGCCGACCGCATGCAGCACGTCGGCGATAAACGTAATCCGAAATCGAAGTCCTGATTGATTTCGCTTTTGACGACCCGATACCCTATACCTATACCCGTTGGAGTGGCGGTAGGCACATTGTCATTGGAAGAAAAAAAGAGGATTTGCTACATTGACGCCAAACTAAATGAAACAAAAAATTGACAACGAACATACTGTGCTGTAGGCATATGCCTGATTTAATCCCCCTATGGCATAGGAAGCTGCACAATCCAGCAACAATTTTATTTTTGCATTTATATTTTGCATTTTATATACCTAATTATATGTGGATTAGTCTGTCACTCTTGTCGGCTTAAATTAAAATACATGTGCGATTTTTTGGCAACGGAATGATTTCCGATGCATATATTATGAAAATTAATTCTTTGTTGTTAATGAATATGGATGAATAAAAATGAGTACCATTATACGCTTGAAATTAAAAATTCCTCAGATGAAAATATCAATTTTTTGAATTGTACTAATTTACTCATTTCCGCTTTCATACGAATACCAGGCATGAGAGCAAATTAAGATAATAAGAAGTTGGACAGAATAATTCCGGTAAATTACAACATTATATTCATTAATTTAATTGCGGGCATTCGCCCGTGAGCGCAATTACGCGCGAATATAATGCGAACACGCAATTTCGTTGCGTTGTCAGGACTGCCCGCACAAACGAGCATCATTTTCCTATCTTCGTCTCAGAAATCAACGGCAAGAGATAAACCAGATGCTCCGTGGCTTGATGGCAGGTTAAGCTGGAGGGAAAATGCGCGGAAAAAAAGCGAACCGCAGGCATCTTTCGATCTTGCTTACGTTTCCCCTCCTTGGGCGTGATAATAGCGCACAAAACCGTCCGGAAACATGAAGGATAATCGTCTCCATGGGGACTTTCTGTTTCTGATCACCATTGGAAAGTACCGTAAGATGCAATGAACAGCATTCTTAATTGGACTGCTAACAAACATGAACCATACGCGGCAATCAGCTTATAATTTGGCATTAAAAAGCTAGGATTACAAATGTTATTATAAACACATCTAACAATAATGTAATAGTGATGAATATTTTAGATTACAAGTATAGTAAAATCTCATTAGTATTACATCAGGAAACAGTGAGTTAATTTTAGTTATGATAGTATAGTTTAGTAGTACATAGACGTGGAAGTAATCAGATTAATCGGATTAGTTCAGATTAGTAATCAGACACAGATAGAGGGTAGTAAGTAGAGTTAGTAGAAACTGATCCCAAGCGGTGATGTCCGAACACAGTTCTCGATATCAAAGTCACAAGAATTGCGTTTGGACAATCAGAGCCTGGAACTGAAAATTAGTGAACGCGAAGTAGCTAAATGGAGAGTCAGCAGGCAGGCGGCAATGTCGTCCCTTCTGTCCACTCAAGCTTGATGCTAGTTGCAGATAGAGATGTAGTAGATAGACTGAAGAGATTGAGCATGTAGGTCCAAAGAGCTACCGAAGTAGAGCTAGAGAAAGAGAAGGCTATCATATTATTTTGTTAGTGTTTAGATTTAAAATTACTAAGTATTGTTCTATAAGTTACGGCACAAGAAAAATAATTTGACAAAATATCATTAACTATCACAGTAAATTAAATTCTCTATAGTCTATCCCACCGTTCAATGTTTTCTGTTACCTACAAGTCCAGCATTCCACTTAAGAGTTTTCCTCAATTTCTTTCTTATTTCGAGCCTCTCCTCCACTTTCTTACGTATATGAATGTCTAGTAGTGGAGTAGTGCATCTTAAGACGTTTTTATTCCTTAGAGTTCTTCAAGGACTTACCCGGGATTGATGTGCTCGGGCAAAAATGTGAGCATGATTGTTGAACGCTCGAATTGGGAGTACGACGATAAGAGTTGAATGCCAAAAGTTGCAAGTAAAATGACGTACTGGCCATATGGTAGTCGCATAAGAACCTTTTTCATTATACGGCTTAGTCGACGGCTGGAGTTATTGTTAATGTGATGGATGGTCTATTATTTGCTCTTTGCCTTTTCTCCCTATAAGACTGCTCCGTTGTCGTTGGTTGTTGGTTCTGGGCCTGTCCATATTGTACAAACATGGACGCTGTTTGGTTCAATTCCATCTCCGATTCTGAGTGGAATCGTTTTTACATGCAGCAACGTACTATTGTTCAATAATAAGTTGTCAGTTACATACTTCAACATCTACAACATCTAATGTTGGTACATCTAGCCAACGTCTAGAAAATCGTATAATCAGAAAATCAGAATTTTACTTTTAATTCCATGATTGAATCCAACTCTTAGATGAATCTCCAGATTCAAAAATGTACTAAAAAGTCCTTTATCTTTATTATTTGTATGACTTGTTTACAAGATGACAATGCGTAAAAGCACACCCATCGCAGATTACATCGAAAGGCATCAAACACATGAAGAAAAGCTCGAGGAAATATAATAGGATTTTCCGGATGTACTCATCGTTTTCCATGGCGGCTCACTGATATTGTTTAAGCGTCGGATGTTAGTGGACGAGATACGTCTATAAAAACATTCCCAAACTTTTCCATTATGCCGTCAAGACTGGGAGTTACGAAAACACATACCTTACTTAAAATGGGAACAAAAATGTGGGTCCAGTAGGAAAAAAACCCTCCGGAAACCATAATTTTCCCCAGTATGATTAGCGAAACAACAAAGCGATATTCCGAACCGCAGTCCATTGTGCATTATATTTTCGGCTAATTTATCTTCTCTGGGTGATAGTCCTATCTTTTACCCGGAATTCGCACAAGAACAAAATAGCAAAAAGAAATATAAAAGAATGATGGCATCCTCGGAGGGCAAAAATACTCGGATAATAAATTATGAATGATTAACGTCTGTCCGCTCGCATGCTGGTGAATAACCATCAATACACATCCTCTCTGATGAGTATCGATATTGTCGGATGTTGTTCCCTCATGAGCAACTCCATATGTATGGAGGTGTCAGGTTGCCCACGCATGTGCTGCCAAGTATTATTATTTCACGCTGGCCGCTAATTCCTCAATCGATTAAATCTTATTTTTAACGCCCGTTCAACCAGGGCCCGTGAGTATCAATTTAAAAGCAAATGTGCGATGCGTATTCACATCGTGTCCCGACAATTAAACGCAAACAAATAGCTGGTATCTTTAAATTGCAAAGCTTCCGAATGGTCCGGCGATATTTTAATCTCATTTCATACCTAGTGTTACAAAATAAAGCAGATGAAAGTGAAATATGTGGTTATATATTTACATTTAGAGGACTTGGTCTAGAAAAAGCGAGTTTTTCCCCTCAATGTAAATTAGGAGACGGCCGATTGTATAATTTCGGAGTAAAACGTTTTAGCGATTTTAACATTATATATAGGCAGCAGCAGTGGAAACAACATTCGCATTGGACTTTTTGCCGAGGCATTATTTAGAGTTGGAATTTGGGATGTGGGCGCTGGCTCTCTCGTCTTGCATTCTGTATTTGCAGACCAAAAGAAAAACCTAGGAACACAAGCAACGTGCGTTGCATATAGATGGGCCAATTTATAAATAAAGGCTTGTAGATGGGAGTAGAGTTCTTCTCGGTGTTTCGCACGAACGTAGTTTTTGGCAAGCGATGACAAAATTCGTTAGCGGCTCTTCTTCGAAGGCCGGCCAAGTACCCGCAGCCACATTTGCTGCTCCCGCTGCAGGGCCGAGCGGAAAACCCTGGCAGGAAAGCCATTAGGACTAATATCGAGCACCACTCACGTCATCGAGATTGCGCCCCGTACTGCCGCCGCCCATTTTGTCATTCAACGTGTAGCATAGCTCCTATCTTAATTAATACACGAAAGTCGCAAATAAGTTTTACTGCATAATTCATGGGCAATTATGAGTTGAAAGCACGTCGTCAGTGTAATTATTCCAGAGGACTTTGGTTCCGATTGTCATAAAATACAGATATCGCTATAAATTCATAAGGAAATTGTGCTAACTTTCTAAAAATTATCCCCGAATTCCATCTAGCATTTTAAACCTTAAAACCTCATCCTTCAACAAAATGATGTTATGAAATAATATTTGAGTAATAGAAACGCACCATAAATGTGGAAAGTATAGAACGTTTTACGATAGTATCATCTTCAATTAGACATATATGCATTTGTTGAAAGTAGTTGAGATGCCATCTCGCTTGTTCAACAAACCCGCCATCACGTTGAATGCTGAGCGATGAACGATGAAGATATCGAGATTAATAATATACTGCAATGACTTGCTACCCCATCGTAGGCGGTCTTATATTATTGCCAAGTATAAAAGTTGATGTGATTCTTGATGATTACGTCGTCTTCAAATTTATATTATCCTTTAATCTTCATTTCATTTTTCTTTTCGTTTATTGCCAAGGAGACGGATGATGAGTAGTAGAGGCGGCCTTTTTAAAGAGCCCTTTATTTTTATATTCGTTCTCATTTTATGTCAGCGCTGCCAACGTTTGCGTTGTCATCTCCTCATAACAATTCCATAAATACCCACCTCCCGGCTGAATTGTTCGAAGTAAAGTACTGATATACTACAGCAGAAGGCTCTTCCATGTGCTTTGACTTGGCCAGTTGCATCGCCAAATTTCATACTAAATTTATATTGCTTTGGTATTAATACGTTCGTATGTAAATTAACCGTTTTAAAGAATATTAACACTTAATTACCACGTTCAACAGTGTTAGAGTGAAATTTTTCGGTGTCAGCACAAGAGAAGGAAATCTAAAGTTGCGTGTTTCTGCAGCGGTGCTAATATATTGCCTTCCAGCCTTGACTGAAAGAAGACGGGAAGTCTGTGATGAAGAGTAAGTGGAGGAGGCGGTGAAACTTTTCGTTCATCAAGCTTTACAGTGCTTTCTAACCAATTTCAAGCTTATTTTTCTTGGGGTGCGTGTAAGCTTGAGTTCCTCGCGACTTTTGAGGCAATGCCCCTCAAAACCAAAAACGGTTTTTTCTTTTCGTAATAATCCAAGCGAAGTAAACTGCGGTCTTTTAATTGAAATCTTTACAGCGAAATAAAGCGGTAAACTCTTTCAAGCAAGCAACATTACGCTCTAATTTTATGTCTTACTGGCTATTCATATTTATTTGCATCAATAATGCGGCTTTTCATTTTAATTTTAAGCAGCCAAGCATTTAGGCGTCTTCCAAATATTTGCACTCGCCCTTAATGAGTCCCGCTATAAATATTAAATTTCAAAGGAACTTTTAAGCAGTGAAGGGAACAAAACGCAAAAAATAAAAATATAAGCAAGTATTTCAAGAAGAATAATTTTAACCAAATAAAATTCAATTTGCCTCATAAGGTTCAATTTGCACTTTAAGTGCTTTTGAAATGATACGTGAATTGAACAATTACCAGAGATTTTCCAGTATAAAGATGAAAGCGAAAAGATGAAAAAGGGACAATTGGACACGCGACTGTTGTCAATTCCTTCCACCTGGCTAAACAGAAATAAAACGAAAAGCACATAAAGTCGAGAAGTTCTATGAAAAGTGAAAAAGAAAGCGGCCCGGTAAGAAAACTACAAACGGAAAAAGCAGGGCGGCAAGCAACTAAATAAAAAAGTGGATTAGGTCCTCAAGTAGGTGATAATACTCTCTTGTGTGACGCGAACGAATGCGAGAAGTTCCGCTGAATCACTGTACGGCCGAGAAGACGGGGGTTGTAAGCCTCAACCCCACAGGCTGAGAATGGCAGGTGAAAATTGCTGCCGCTTTGTCGACTTCTTCAAACGCTCGCTCTTATTTACAGGATGTTCTTGAAACCGTTCTTGCAATAAGTTCAAATAAAATGTATAGGGAAATCGATTGATATGAAAAACAAGGATTATCTAGGTAGTCTACTAATGTCAGAGTATTAAATGAGTGAATGTTTAGAGCAAGTTACAAATGCAAGTGTAGAAAAAGCAATGGAATAATATCCAAGTTTCAATTGGTCTTTTAGTTGTTGATGCTGTAACTTTGCAAAAGAAAAAGGGATAATACGGTGTATTCCCAACCTCGGAATGAAACGAAAGAAGATGAAAAGAGGTAATAATGTATCCTACGTTCTCTTTGAAAAGTGACAACTGGTGTTTCGAAATAAACTTCCTTCTACTCGAATCTGATATCTCTAAACCATGTAAGACATAAAGCACTCATGAAATTTTTTCCCGGACTTACAAGACCAACAATAAAGTCTTATAATAATATAATGTTACAATAATAACGTTTGCTATAGTCAGTAATTGTTGTTCTTGTTTAAGTGACGAACGAACTCATTTCCGTTTTCATGCCAGAGTTTCTCTTTCCATGTCGGTAATTCCTCCAGAAGTTCGGAAAACAACAGTATTAAATGTGTCGCGCTGTGATCGCATTAACGCCGTTCGTCGCATGTCGACAGAGAGCAAGTAATGGTACCGTCGTTCAAGTTTGAAAAGACCGACAATTTAATAATCATTTTAACGAGGTGTGTGCATTCTTGTCTCTTAAACTTTGCAGCGGACCCGCTGTGATCGCATTGGCCATAGTTGCGCCATTCTCGACGACGCCGGCTTGTTTTCTTTCCCTTCATAACTCGAATGTGACAATAATGAAATCAACTCATGTAGACAATTAAAAGACCGACAATTCGAGTGCTTAACTCCTATTTCCACCTAACAGCCAGGTTGTCGCAAACGCAATTGGACGCGTTGAAGTTTTTTAATTGTGTTTTCAGAAGCGTCTCCCCCCTGATGTGACACCATAACAGGGCGGCTGAATTTAACATTTGTTTTTTGATGTTGTTTGTTCAGGGGAGTTGTGCCTGCTTGTAAGCAGTACTATTTTGTTTTGTCATTTGCCGTTTTGGAGACTTTTCAAAGCTCAAATGTTTGGACGTTTACATTCACGGAGTACACTTTTAATTATCAAGCATGGCCACACCACCTACCAAACAACGCTCGTGTCCAATGTGCAAATGTGAGAAAAGTCAGAGGGACATTTCAAGCGCGTTAGTAAATGGACATTGTACAATTTGACTTTGGACATCGGGTAATGTTGCACATGGAACGGAGACAACGGCAAAAAGCTCAACGTTTCGTGCATTTTCATTCGAAGCAACGATGTGTACCGGACCCGAGGACTACGTTTCAATTAGAGCACGATGATCGCAGGAGTGCAGCATGGATTGCAAACGGGAACAAAGCACAAAATATAATGTAAACGCAACTTACATTGCGTCGAGTGCTTTTGTGTTGATTACTTTTATAATATGAAATGATGTTTTCGACCAAGTGAATGTGACACAAAAACACATAATCCTATAGTCCACAAGCATGAATAGGAATACTTACAATAATTTCATGATTCCACGCCACTGTGTAGCATGAATCTGAAACAAGGTTCGCAATATAAACATAATAAATAAATATAATAGAAAGTATTAAATTTGCTCCACAATTAATGGTCGGTCACAACTTGATATGTCAATTAATCAGTACATTCCCTCTTTCGACTAACCCAATTTATCGCAGGGCATAGACATAATTCTCCAAATCTAATGAACAATAAACGATCTTGCTGTAGTTAGTGACTATCAACAATTAACTAGGCCCTCAGTGTACAATTAACCAGCCAGTGGCTGTTAAAGTCACGACTCGCTTCATCGGTTTTTGGCGCGTTTCGGCCAGATACGAATGTGTACCGCTGGGGAATGAATTAATGCAACTGCAATCGCACAGATTGCGTCGATAATGCATGGTCAGGGCTGATTTATTGCGGTCGCAGCACTTGTGCAATGTGCGACCCAGTACACATCAGCCGCCACCGCCGCACATATTGGCCGCCCGGGCGCGGCGGCTGCGGGGGTGCGCAAATTAACTATACATCAAGCGCGACGAGTGTGTGGCACACATTGGCGCACACGTCGGGTGCACACTGCAGACTCTGCAGTGGTCCGCGATAACAATGTGTGCTTCGGAAGTGGATGCTGTGGACGTAGCAAATGGCGGCGTTGGTTGCGTCCCGGGGATGGAAGCAATTGGATGTCGAAGTGTATGAATGCGCGAGAACGCGGTCGGTTGGGTCAGAACCCACAACTTTGGGACCTCTCCAGCTGGCGTTGCTCCTGCTGGCGGTGAAGTAAAGGGAAAATCGGTACACTATAGGAAGTTAAAGTGAACTGTCGAATCCGTGCGGGCCGATGTGCAGCAACAATCGCTTGTGCAGCGTTGTGATTGTGGGTCGTAATCGGTGAGCAGTGTCGGGAGCTCGATCGAAACGAAATTACCATTGGTATTAGGATTAGCGGCGTTGCGGTGCACATAATTTATTTACATCTATCACACCTATTCATGACATAGAACCAGAGATTACCCAAATGCGGATTTCGTATTGTGACATGGATCTACAAATTCAACATCCACTTGAATGCTCAAAATAGAACAAATTAAATTTAAAACCAACTTCATTAAGAATTGAATGATTTTTGTTTGTCGTGGGGGTAAATAATGAAAACATAAAATACTTGTGCACGTCCTCGAGAAAGAAGTAAGTGTCTCGAGCACGAAATTTCCACATAACAATAAACATGCCAGACTTGACTGTAGTGGTTGGTAGGCAGTTAGGGCGGATAGGTTGTTGGCTGGCCCAGGACTGGTTCATTACAAGGCAACAAACATTACTCCCGAGATAAAGAAATACCGAGGACAATGCAAATTTATTCTCCAAGAGGCCGAAAACCTAGCGTCGACAGAAAGAAATGGAAATTGCAAAATTTTACCATGTAGCACAGTGTCGTGCCAGGCCCGATGAGAAATTGGGTGCAAAATTGAAGCTAGAGGGAGGAAAGAAACGCGCCGCCTCGCATTACAGGCATTTAGTGGCGCGACACTAAATTCGCTCAGCGTAATTGAATTCGTTCATATTTCCCCTCGACGTACGCGCGGCAGGGCCTAAAATTTATTCAAACACAAGCCGTAAGCGTTGTGAAATTGTGTCTTACAATTTTTCTCCCCGAAAGTAGAGGAGACACGAATAAGTTAACCCAGTTTGAAGTCCCTATGTCTGTACAATAAATCTACAATCCTATTTCTTGCTGCAACTTGAAGGCTTCGATTAAATAAATTTA
Organism: Ecitoglossa quadriceps; assembly: GCA_027574925.1. Lineage (NCBI taxonomy): Eukaryota > Metazoa > Arthropoda > Insecta > Coleoptera > Staphylinidae > Ecitoglossa > Ecitoglossa quadriceps. The sequence goes on along the minus strand of JAODGC010000894.1, from coordinate 200,104 downwards.
GATTTAATCAATAGCTTGTTGATTATCTGATGGCATCTCTTCATATCGATTTGCCATTACATTGGCCAGAGGGCCTGGTGAAGTCGGCATTGTGATTGCGGACGCAGTACCGAGGGGTGAATTTCATTTCAGCACGCAATCTATACGATGTACGCACAATCATCAGCATAATGCTAATTAGCATATCAAAGGCAGCGCGTCGCAACCTGAGCCATTGAATTATGCGGGCAGCGTGAGCAATAATAGACCTAGCGGTTCGATAAATTGACCGCTCTTGTGTTTGTCCACAAACGGTCGCACAGATTGCTAGCCCCATGCTAATCAGCCTCGGCATTATTTCTCATCACCGCATCGAATTTGATCATTTGACGCATTGAATAACAAAGTGAACACTGGCGTGATTGCTAATTTATTCCCACTCATATGACAGTACTTTAAAATGTCACAATCTGCTTGAAACATTGTCTATCTTTCACGAAACAATAGCAAATAGACTCATACTTCGTGTCACTACATAATATTTAGCTTGCACATTGTATCTTAAATGTAAAGTCATCTAGGCATTAAAAAAATCCACTCTGAACATAATGATATCATGATCGTCCTTAAATGTGAGAGCGTATTATGATGTTTTAATCTGAGCCTCTTATGAAAAGACAATATGCTTTGCTTAAACCATGCTACTGGGTGTCTTCTTGGTTGGATGGTTAAAATTGATGATGATATTCTGACAACAATTTCGCATTTTCTTGATGCCATCAGACTTTGCAGTCGAGTTGAATGCAGTTTTTGTTTCGCGCCATTCCACTCTTCTGGAGGCTGAGGCAGCGCCTAGTATCATCCATTATCCACGCTCCGTAATTCCAAAGTCAATAATAACATTAACCGGCTTAAACTTTGCCGATACAGCGGCGGTAGCAGCGGCGGTTGCATTTGCCCAACATGATTTTAAGTATGCGTGTGTCTACAACAAAGTTCATAAAACCCGTTGCTTAAGCCGAAACGCAGTATTGGACCCTTACTTTTACTTGCTGATTTGGCGTACAAAGCAGGATGCTTCAGCAAAAAAAAACAGCTTACTACACAAAGGGCAAAAGTCAAAATCATTCCTAGTTAAACACATTACAATATACAATAATATATGATGAGATGAATTATGGTTAAAGACTTAAGGTGTGCTACACTTTTCGCTTTATTTGAATTCTATAATCTCTGTTTGTAGGTTTCTTTGATCAAGCTGCTAGAACCCGGAAAAGGATATCCTGATTTTTCCACAAAAGCCCATGTCTTTCTTTATTTCAATAAAACTAAAATTGAAAACGTTTCCACAGCCGACCCGGAAGCTAAGATTTCATGCATTTATTTCCTCCGTTCACTATTCTTTTGTATGCTCGCCACGAAACAAGAAAAAAGCAGAGTTAACGCTCCGTAACGATAGGGCATGCAAGAAACGGCGGGTTGCCAACAGCCGTCAACTTTTGCCGGTCACTGCATATATATTACTATAGATGTAATAGATACCCCGGCCGATATACGCCGAGATGGGTAAGTAACGGAGGCCACAAAAAATGCCGAAAAAATAGCCCTTGCGCTAGGCGAGATCTCGGATAAACGCCCGAACAGCTGGGGTTTTATGAGTATTACGCCGGACCGCAAGTATTGCACAAGGGTGATTTTAACCTAACCGCAATTTTGACTCTGCTATCTTACAGTACAGTGTTGAAATCACAAAAAAACCCAGAGCAATGAAGAGACAAGAGTACCAAACCGAAATGGAAGCAAATACTTGGCGCTCCCTGGAAACTCCTTAGCTTTAACGCAACATTCCGAAAAGGGCACATGTTGAAAGTAGGTTGCAGAGGTTCCGACATTAGACGCTTACTGGATGGCATCGTAAAGATTTCGGTTTTGTTTATTTCACGCGTGTGGGGATGAAAAATCATGACACGTGTATTATACATGCACCATGGAGCATAAAAAGACGAGTATAATAAAACGAATAATGGCGCAAAGATTTCACTTGGTGCGCACTTAAATTCTGGTCGGTAACACAGAAAATTGCTGTGCGTTATCAACGCTTGCGCAGAAGCATCCTAACATTATTATTCGCGCATAAAAAATCTGCAAAATAATAATACTCATAAAGTGCACCGAGTTTAAGATATGCGTCTAGGTAAATTGAAATGTATAAAAATTCATATTTCAATATCTAGCAATCATAAATACCAATATTTCTCGGATAGATGTCAACTGTTTGTAGCTTTTCAGAATTTACAATGTAGTTCATTCTACATCTGGTTGTATGCAAAGAATAAATATGGTTTATGAAAAGGAAAACACAAAATTTAACGCTCTAATTTTCGTGTACTAAATAATGAACTATACTGTATGTTACAGCATCAAATGTGATGGTATTTCATCCCTGGCTTACATTTAGTTAGGCTGAGCATGCACTCATACCGTAAAATGGAAAATGTCCAGCAAATCGAAGGGAGATGTCAACTGAACACAGTTTATAATAGCGGCTTGTCGACACTGGGAAAAAATTTATGCGTGAAGTCAACATTGGTGCAAAAACAAAACACATATTTGTACTTTGTCCAAATGACATATGTGCATTGGGCGGAAAACATCATTAGCTGTGGATTGGGTAACGCATAGGGAAGCGGAGTTAATTTATATCTTGATAAATCTCCTCGATGAAAATAGGAGGAAAATGTTTATAAAAGCATTATACTGGAACACAATGAGCACATGGCTGCCAGGAGAATCAAAATACAAAATACCCTACCTCAGATTGTAATTATACTCGTACAACTTGTGAAAACTTAGTTTAAAACTGTTAACCTCAGCTTTCCACTTTCATATTCAAGAAAACTTCAAAAAGCTAGTAATTGATTTTGTGATACAAGTTGTCTAACTCGCCCATAGTGTTTCCAAAGGTAAATAGCTCGTAATTTAGGTCGTGCACCCATAACGCCTGCACGGCGAAGTAATTTTAATGAGACCTGCCGGCATAATTTATGCTCGAGGTTGATGACTGTTGAGTTTACTCACTTGGGGGTTGCCGACGCCTACGTTTTCGAGCTGCGTGCTCAACAAAGAACCCACTAGTTTGCGAGTTTTTGAATGATGGGTGGAAAAGTGTCTAAGCAGGATGCGTGCATACAAAGGCAAATTAATAAGCTTTCGCTCTTGATGCCGTTTTCAGCAACCCCTCCACCATAGGAAAAATTCGCACGTACAAAACCAAGTAAAAAAAAAATGGATAAAACGTAAAAACGTTCGAGCAGACCAAGTGGTAAACGTTGAAAAAAAAATGAAGCGTAAAGGGTGAAGGCCAGTTAATACAGAAAAAGGGAAATGGAAAAATATCACTTAACTTGCAAATGAAACGCAGGCTTATAAGGCGAGTAAATTAAACAAAATATAGCTTAATGTAAGATGCGAATGTTAATATTTAAAGTGTACACTTTGTGATTTAATATAATATTAATATATATTAAATATTAACCTTCCCTGAGTTGAGGGTGAATAAGAAATGATTTGTTTTCTCAGCAAAAGTAAGCAACCGGAAAAGAAGTTAAATAAACAAGTCAAAATAAATTTTTGTAAAAAAAAGAAAGCAAACTGAAATTGAATAAATCTGCTGAGATAAAAAAAAAACATAAATGGACTTTATCAAATATAGAAACCTTCCGAGAAATGTCAACAGACTGAACAGATGCAAAGAAATATTGAATGCAAACTAACCTTGATATTGATTTGGTCCAAAATTGAACATCCGCATCTGAAAGAAAATTAAAATGAAATTCATTAATATTTCAATGATTTGGAATTATATTCGGTTAATATTTCCATTAGTGCTAATTCGTATTATTAATTAAATTAGCTGTAAATTCCACATCTCATCATATTAATTCGAAAACAAAAGGGATAAACACAAATGTGCAGCCGGGGCAACATCCGGATGCAAATATTTGCCCATTCGTTTCCTGCTTCCCAGCGAAACAGTGCGAAATGACACGTTCCGTAACCATGGCAATACCTGACGTCGTGCAATGATTTTTGGTGTTCTGTCCACTGATATCACGCATAAACTGCAACTGCAGCAGGTTAAATTTATCAGCCAGTGCGCGCACATAATTCCCCCAACTCTACCTCCAAATGTATCTCCGTGTTTATTGCCTTTTTCACATCTATTTCTATTTATAATTTCTACTTTCCAAACTGCTTTTGATTTTATCATATAGGTGTGTGCGCTTGAGATACATATATCGCTGGCCTATAAATCGTTCCGCCGCCGCCCCTACGCTGGCCCATTCGTGATAACTGCAGAAAACGCATTTCCAAGTAGTGCGCGCTGCTTAATTTTCCGCTTGGCTGCCGATACAAATGCATTGAAATTGCGCGAGAAGCTATTGAAAGATGGTGCGGATGAAAACCAGGCAACAGGATGCGGAAAAGTGTGAATTATACGTTGTAGGGCGATAGAGAGGAAGTTGTAACGCGTTTGAAATCCTTCAAAAAACGACAAACTGGCTGATGATTTTAGGATGGTATTAAAATGGAATGTAAACAACTCACGTGTGACTGTATGAATCCACACAACATTTTATTACACAAAACGTGTAAACTGCAGAGCATGCAGGTAGATTGCAACTCGCTCGAATTATCACCAAGGTATTATATTTGCAGTTTAGTGGAGGCGCCGTAATTATAAATCCATTAATTTCGTGTTAACAACCATGCTTGTGGCAACACAAGTGGACTGGAGTTGTGCACGGGAAGTAAAGCAAATCAACACTATTGCAGGCGATTGGGAGCGCATGAAAGGCAGCGAGAGAGAACGAGAGGAAGTAAAATTGTAACGGATGATAAATCGCATACAAAGTGGACGTTGTTAATTTCGCGCTTCGATTGAATTGTGCGTTGTAATTCGAATCTAATTGCAGGTCCGACAATTGCCACGCAAATTCACAGTCACTTACAACCATTAAAGTCGTGTTGCACATGCGCGCCTTTAATCCAAATACAAATGCAAGTAAAAATCATGAAATCTAAACAAAGTTCATTTATAAAGCTCCTCGGAACAAATGAGAAATTATCGACGTGGTAAACTTATACTGCGAGAAAAGTTGCATTGTCGACGACAAACTAAAAGTGGAGTAAAATTATGATTCGTCACTCGACTAATTTGTTCGATGACAAGTTGTCAAGACTTATGTTTCCAGGATTTCTGAATAGGGAAGTAACTCCATAATTATTTCATTAAATATTGTCGCGATTCGATTTTCGAATAAAACAACTGCATCCATTCGAATGCACTCGAAATAGAGCTGACATTACAGTCAATAGAAGCCAACATCAAACTAATTAATTTTAATCTACAATTTACTAAATTATTCAAACTCATACAATTAAAATAATTAACAGCCAAATTATAGCTTTCAATGGGTTCGAAATTTAATTAAATAAAACATATGTTCGGTATGGTATGATCAGCTTGTTAGTTTTCATCAGATTATCATTTTATGAGAACTTTGATCAAATAACATAACAATATCCCAATGGATATCATCGGACAAAGGGCTTTCTTCTCAGTTTTCTATCGGTTGGACGAAGTGTTGAGCAATGTGGACCGTCGGAGGCTAGTCTGAATTCCCTACACAATCGCCACCGCCGCCGTCGTTGCCGCCACGCATACGTGCTCCCAGTGCGCACCTCATACAATGCAGAAACGCATTAAATCCGAGCCTAATTATCCGTGTGGTGACGCGCCGTGCATTCCGCACTCTCCGCATGCCTTTACCACCCGAACCGCAACCCCACCGATACCAAGCTTCATACCCAAACACCTCCCGCCTCCGATGCATGCAGGACACGCAAAATGAGTATCACAAACGTGTTCATTACCATCGTGTACGAGCTGCGAACCGACCCCGGGTGGCTGACTGTCTGACTATCACTCCCCAGTGATTGTCATCAGGGCTACAGGTGTGTGATTACTAAACTATCTTAATCACCTTCACGCAAATCGAAATATGTTGCATTAATACTAACGCACATTTGTGCAAATCGCAATTTGTTGATAACGTAAATAATACAGCAGCTCAAAGTTTGCATAATTGAAATACGGATGGATTTTTAATCGAGCAAATAGAATTGGCAATAAAAAAAAATGGTTGTTTTTAAATGATTGTAATTTATTTTTTGGCACAGCGATACAAAAATACACGATGGGAATTTGATTTGGGTGGAGGTCCCGGACATGACGTGTATTGAATTTCCCGATTAAGGATTATACGCATAGCTGAAATGCAATCTGCACTGCTGTCCAATAATGCTAACTATACGCCATGTTGCAATGTGGGAATATTTGGCCAATGTATATATTGGACAATAGGATGTTATGGGGTGTGAGAGAAAATGTAGTTTGCATAAGCAATTTGCCAAACATTCTCAGGTAAAGTAAAACAATTCATAAACAAATACAAACCAAAAATAACATCATATTATGGGCCTAAACTACCAACTCATAATATTTACATGCGCCCACAGCTGATTAAAATATTTATGTTTGCAATATTATCAAACTTTCGAGGTTTTATCCCAACTCCCTCTATCCCTTTCCATTTAACAGTTATTTATCTTGTTTCCACTTTCACTCTGGGCAGGTAATTTCCACAACAAATATTCCCTTAACAACAAACCCAAATGTTATCATGCACTCAACGAGCGTAATGAGGATGAATTTATCTAAATTTAATTTGGAGTTTAAGGGGATGCCACAAACTTGAGGCATTAGCAAGCCAAAATAATTCCATGCTTCTCTATATAGCATGTGCTCACCTTATGCCAAGCAAGACAATATTTTCTTAAACTTTGCAAGTACAGAGAATTTACAGAAGTGCAGTGAGTGGTGAGGATTGTGAAAGCACAACCCTATTACCAGGTGTGGGTAAAAGGACAGGTGTTCATGGAATTAACCAATTGCTACGCATCATTAGGGTTTGAAGTCAAAACAATGTAATAATCCGAATTTCATTTATGCACCTTCACAAATTTCTTTAAGTCCATAGCACCACCTTTAAAATATAGTCTTGAAGCATGACTTAGAATAGACGGAGATATATGCAAAGAGTAAACTTTTGAGGTTATGAAGTGTTAGGGCAGACATTTAAATGACAGTGCAATAAAAGTTTATTCTCAGTTTATCCCCGCTTCGATTCTGTGTTGATCGGTGTTTTAAAAGTTATAGCCTTGGATATGAAACCTCACATTTCAACTTCCGGTTGCAATCACAGCCAACCATGGGTGGAGGTTGTGAATGAAAAACTTCAAATGGTTGAATACGTTCAAAATGCTAGTGATGTTAAACTACTTTCATTGCTTTGCCTGGTGGAACGATAATTTTCATACGAATCCCATATAAACCCTATGATACGATCTCTTTCCCTATCAACTTTCTACTAACCTCCAACTATCGACTTCGTACTGCCGAGATAGAAGCAGTAACTATCGTAACTACCTCGGAACCGCCAAACGATAGAAATGAACCTGGAGCAATTTAAAAATCTCACACATCATCGAAAAATACTACTAAAGTCATGTGATATGAGAATCACTACAACTACGATTCCGAATAAGCATTTCTAGGATGTGATTGCGAATAGTGAGAATTGTGCTATACCAATTGTGATTGCCTGAGATGCCGTTACATCCTCCCTTCTATGTGGATGATGATTGATGGTAAGAGCAGACTGTGGTTTCATACGTTTGCTCCCCAATTCGAACACAGAGGATGGCTAACAATGTTATGCTATGCTATTGGGTAGTCGTCTGTGTTGGCAGAAAAGCAGGCTATGCAGGAGGTTTAAATAACGTGTTGCAACTTGTAATCGGATCAACTTAACGAAAATGCAACATGAGCATGAACATGAGAATGAACGTAAAACTTGAGAGAGCATGAGCATAAACGTTCTGTGTGTGATCAGTGGACGGGATTGGAGTTGTCAGGTCAGTATTACACCCTGCTGCAAGTCAGAGATTGGACATTTGTGGAAATCATTTCAAAGCGGATTGGCTACAGAGGTGATCAAAAAGTTGCCATTAAACCAACTAGTTAAAAGTCAGATTGCGATGGGAAAAATCATACCAGTTTAAGCTTCCATGAGAGAAATATAACATTTGAAGATAACCTAACGGTCATTTGCTGCAGTGATTACCCAAATCTAAGTTGAGAGTATCTGTAAAAGATAGAAAGCTTTTTTAATTCAATACAAACTTGTGTAAATATTTTCAAAGACCATAGGGAAACCAAAGAATCTAATTTACTTCCCTGACTTTTTGCTCTACCTCACAAATTTCCATAAACTAATTTGCATATATTTCTTTCCACGAAAGTTTGATTACTTTCATAATAAAACCGCACATCCGCCGTAAAAACTACAAACTCTCTCGGCACAGATCTCTCGGAAATTACAATGAGCCGCCGATGCGGAATGCAGAAAGGTTATGCACGGCACGTTTTCCAATAAAAATTCATGTACAATCCGCGGGCGGTAGCGAAAGCCAACGGTGTTGAAAATCGATTCGACGAACTCTATTAATCTAGTTCAGTCATGCCGCATTCGCACAAATACAATCATCATCAGCGATATAAAAACCTTGTGGTTGCATTTCCTCCTCAATTTGTCTAGTGCGTGTCTAGAGAGAGTCCAGAGATAAATTATATTCTGCTTATCATGACATTCGAGAGTTACATTAAAGAATACCAAGCAGGTTGTTTTGAAATATTCTATCCGGGTACATTGTTAGTGGGTTACGATCATTATTAAATTAACCCCATCGGAATGTGTCCTTTGTACAAGCGTAGAAGGGCGAAGAAGAGTGTATCGAGTTGGAAGTTAAGTTATGAAAAGACACAAAGACGGGAGAGACCTACAAGCGCAACGCGTTTGAAATATTTGAAAACTTTTATGTTTGCTCTCTGTAATCTCCTTAAGCAACTCTTCATTTTTGTTTATTCATTCGTTATAACTTATTCTACTTGGAAAAGATAATTTTATATTTGTGGTTACAGATGCATAGTGTTTTTATACTTTCGAGCAAATATAGCACTAAAATATCTCTTGGCCAGAAAAGAAGATGCTGAATGAATAGCAACAATAATTAGAATAAATTTGGGTTGTTCTTAATGCATAATATCTGCCCTCATTGATTATGTGCTTACAATGGTTACATTTGCATTCGCTCTAAATCAAGGCATGTGCTTGCTGAAAGCAAGAGAAAGGCGTTATTGAAACGTTTCCGAGTTGGCTACATCGTTGTTGAAGCCAGTAGAAGCCAGTAGAATGTGGCTGTGGCGTTGGTATTCCCAACTGACTGCGGTCCACAAAGGAAGTCGGAGAGGAAACCGGAGGTAAATATAACAATATTCGTGCAAGCGGCGAGCAAAAATCGTCAAACACGTGTGCTGCAAGTCTAACAACTGGATGAGCATGAACAAGGGTGAATTGCCGCAGGGGCGACCATGCAGAAGCCGGAAATCAAAAGGCGGCGGAAATGTTGTCGCCGATTGCGCCTGCGACATTTTTTCACTCTTTCAATATTATTTAATTTCATTACAAGATTTCTTTGTGTCGAAAATCAACTAGTGTGATGGTCCGCCTCATCGAGCAAGAATAATGTGATCACACCCCTATAATTAATATGGAAGGTTTAGTTTTGATTTAAAAACCGATGCTTTAAGCTTCAAATCTATTTCATTGTGGTGAAATCTCACCTTTTGTGCTTTATCTGCGCAAAGATGAAGAGCCAATTAAACCGCTAAGCCGCACTTAATGCTTCCTTATTCATATATTTTCTTTTGGGCTTTCTCCTGCATCTACTTTCGTACTTTTCACGATACAAATCAGCTTTGTTTGGCGTTGTTCTCCAAGAGGAAAATGCAGAGAATGTAATTCAACGCAAAGCACAAGGCGCCTTAAACTTGACTTTCGGTTTGGCGTCGCCTTAGTTCATAGTTAGGCGGAGGTATTTTCATTAATAATAGCGCTCGAGGTCTTAATAGAGAGAGCGTAACGCCAGTACCAATTTCTCGCTAGATCCCTGCACATTTTCTAGGACTTATTCGTGCATTATATCTAGATGCGCGCAAATAACCTATGCATAAGTGGAGAGATTTCCATTTCCAGGCCCAAGCAACCACCAAAACTCGACAATAATATTATTGTCAAATGTCGAGAGTTATCTCGACGCGGGTTCTATTCTTTCAACCCTGAGGAAAACACACATGCACGACATTTACATTGATCCTCAGAAGACAAACTCCACGTGAACTTTGCATTCTCAGTTTTTGCGTGGCGACACGAACTAAACAAAAGACGACAGTTAAAGCGTTGGAAGGTTGTGAATCTTGTGCTTTCGTGCTCTGTTAGTTATTATTCCACTCATTCTTCTTAGGCCCGTTGCAGTGCGTACAGCGCCAAAATACGAAAAGCAGAAGTTGGTGTGCTTTGGAAAAGAAAGGAAGCTATTCGTTCCGTCAACTTCCGCTTGTGTGCATATGCTGTTACAACACAAGTAGAATGACAAAATCGTAAATTACGAGGGCTACTATAAACTATAACATGAACTAATTCTAAACTAGAAGAAAAAATCAAGAAGTTTTTTGGGAGTTACTTGAAACCTTGTTTGGCTGTTCTAGAAGCTCTAAAAAACCGACTCTAGTTTATTTCACATCTGGTTCAATAGCCATGTTGTAGGCTAAAAATGTTTACAGTTTTCAACAATTGGTAAGTATATTACCGCAGTCAAATGTAGAAGTAATGAGAAGGTTGACGCGAGGGCTGTAAACGATGCTCTGGTGATAAAATCAATTCGCCATTACGAACACCGAGAGGAGCATAAAATTGGCAAACGGCGCGATCGGTTCATAGTGAGAGTGCTATCATCGACGTTTTTCCGCAATTTTCCATGCCTAATGCACAGCAGAACAGTGGGAAAAAAGGAGTGCTGCTGCTTTTTACATGCGCTGCTATAAAAGCGCCCAATTGTACGGCGATGTCCTATCGGCGGGCGATAAATCGCATAAAGTTACAACAAATTTTACTGCTGCGCTCGCGTTGCACCCCTGGTAGTAAACTAGCATAAAAACAGAAAATTTAAATGCAAAGAAAAAAAGCCTCAGTTAACATAAATCTGATTAATGATCACATTCTGATATTGATTTCCACAAAATCAGGAGCTTCAGTGGTGGTGATAAACCAGTCAGTCTCTACTTTACGCAGTACGACGTAATAGCCGATGAAAGCAGGGACCAACTACGGAATTTTCATGGTACCTGCGGTGTGGTTAAAACAAACTGTGGCCACAAATTTCCACCGGACACCAGAATTCGCCTTGCGGGAATCACAACTCTTCGTTTTGGGAGTAAAAAAAAAAAAGGATGCACGTTCGTGGACGGAAACACACACATTATGAGGCACGCGGGAATCGCTCACATTTCAACCGTGTGCCACAATGTGTCTCATCACCTCCCAACCGCCATTAAACACACTTCATGGTGCGGCGGCGGTAACATCAACCGCCTCTGGTTGCGCATCGTCTAAAACACTTCGTATATCTGGAGTGTGATGCATCGTTTGCAAAATAGACACAAAAAGGGACATAAAATGTAGCTGGGCATGCCAAACACTAGTACAGGGCAACAATGTGTTTAAGCTGGTGCTGTGTGTAAAGTATGCGAGTAAAACGAAGGCGTTAACGGTGGCCGTTGCACGCCGATGTAAAACACGCGGGGGCGCGTTGAAATGTTGCGCGCCGCTAGATGGTCAACCGGGGAGCGGCGCGGAAGATATAAACGGACGTTTTATTAGGATTCATATAAAATTTATACCGCTACCTCTCAACTAGGGAGAGGTTTCGTTGCTGCTGTTGGAGGTATTGCAACTAACGTTACAAACGCGCCGCGAAATCTATGCAACCTTGGTGAATCTACACGTACGCGAGCGCACATAACCTAAACTATAAAACTAAACAGAATTGTTGGCGGCCTCGAGTGGAGGTGTAAAATACCATGACGATAAACTCATAGCTTGCTGCTTTTATAATAAAAATAAACAACATAATAAAATTACAACAACCCACGCAGAGACACAATGCAAGCAAAATATTTAATTCGCTTTAATATGCTTACTGTTAGTTGCAATTTATGCGCATAAAGTTTGTTTTTATGACCACTTTAATCTCAATTCCCCAATCAATTTAGTGCGATTGAAGCGTGAGAAAAGTTTGTCCACAGTTGACATATTTACCCGGTATTATCTCGCATCAATATCGCACATCCTTCCACCCTCCGACTAGAGCCGCTTGCAATATCGCACAAAGTTTGGAAACGGTCAGCGAATTTACGCAAGCTTATAAACACCAACGAGAGTGGTCGACCGAGGGCCGCATCACGTCTCCATCCACATCTCTGGGCCATTATGCGCAAATCCACCAAGTTTTCCCCTCGAGAGCTTGGATACAATTCGAGGAAAATCGCCCAAGCCTCAACCGACCGTGGACCCTGACGATCCTCTTCAAAGTTGATATCCAAATACCTACATTGTATATTTGGCGATAGAGAATGTGAGAATAAAATGAAGCAAAGAACACAATTTGTAAACAACGTGGCTTGCTCAAGCTGAACAAAAACCTATTTAATTTCAGTTCCCTATAGTAATTTGTCGACGCGGCGTTGCAGTTAAATTTATACGTGGGTAAGAAATGAAGCAAAAATAAACAAAAAACGATATCTTAATATGTTGTATTTGCATTTATTTCCCGGGTAAGCAATATAAAGTAATACAAATTGGCGCTTTCTGTAACGTATTCCTACATGTGGGAATGCAAATGACTTCCTTTCTGACAGAGAGGACAAGAATCTCCTGTATCCCTAAGCATTCCACTCCTAGCCAGGGACCTGCTTATCTGGAACCAACGCGGCGAAAATTTTATTATCCGAAACAAGTAGAAATGGAAATCGGTTTCTATTTAAACACTCATTACATGCTGCACGACTAACTGTAATGTAAATACCTAATCTCTCTATTCGTTAGTCATCCCATACAAGTGGAATATGTGGGTGTGGATGATGCACGCGGGGAAACGTAATGTGAAAGGGAAATAGTTGAAATTGTACATGGTGTGTTTTGTGCGGGCGAGTTAAGTAAGTACAGTCGAAACAAACCTATTCCCTCGTTTACAAACAAGAAAATTGCACCGCGCTCGACGAATTCAAATTCTATTAAATTACGAATAGTCGTACCCAGTGCGGAAGCTGAGAGATGGCTTGTGTGATTACAATTCGTGATGGAGACGTTAAACTCCCTACTTCCCTCAACGCAATGAGAACAATCAAATAGCGGACGTATGTAATTCAATTCGACACAATTGTAGCATTCTGAATATATTATTCGTCAACCACTAGACTTACATCCATCACGTAAGAAAATCCTATCTAAAACAAATGAAATAAATCTATTTTTTTCGCAAAACAAATGTAAATCATTGATTTACAGATTGCATATAATTGCTCGTATGGTCTAACAAAAATAAAAAATCAAATTTGATTCCTGTGTGAAATTGAAGACAAGAATGAAAGCTAGAGTACGGTCCAAGCTGCCAAGATTCGGTGAGTATGCTAGGGACCAAGATGAAACGTCATTCACTGTCAGGATAGATAGTCAAGACTCGCCTCCCGCTCGTTGAAACTTCCATGCTATCTGCGCGTTCCCTGTCCTGCTCTTCTTCATGAGTTTACAAGACAGCGCGCGCTGTAGACCACTTTCACGAAATGAAAGTCTGCGCCTTGCCTAGAGATAGAAATTGTAAATGTGGAGATGGGTTTCCGCAATAGTTTAAGTCGTCGACGCCCGCACATCTTCATAGTAGATCTGGGCCAGCAGTGCGGAAAGCAATGCCACGCGTATGACATGCGTTAAACTGATTTAAACGAAAGCTCAGAATCCTCTACACAGAAAAAATCTGGTCCCCTTTTTAACAATTGTTTGTTAGGATATGGTAAAACTGTACCATCTAAACGGAAGTAAATTTCCGGAGTAGCAGGAATGGGAACCCTTAACTAAAGATAATATCCAGGATTAGATTACGATTGTAGAGAACAAAGCAGTTCTAAATTCATTTTCTTACATCAGTCTACTAAATTTTATACCATTAAATCAGATCCCTTCAAATAATTTCTCATCCTTTTGGTTTAACTCCATCATGTTGAGTCAACCCTAGCACCGAAATTGCAAGAGAAATCGGTTGATGAAGCAATGAAGTCGATGGACATTCCTCAGATGGTGGTGATTGTCGCAAGCGCCCGTAAAACGCGACCCTATCAAATGTGTCTCGACGCTCTGGCTTTTCCACTCCGCATTTTCCTTCCTGATTTGCTCCGTTCGATCCCGTTGCATCGGTGCGGAAGAAGGAAACTCACCAACGCGACAAGAGCTTCCCGTAATGGCGTAAGACAATAAACGGTTTCCTTAATCAAAATCGAAAACGAAATCTTCGCCGTTTTGTCTCACTAAACGGAACTGGCGCTGAGTGCAATGGGAAACACTGCAGCGTGGCGAAACGATTGATGAAGGCACCAAATCTAATTGTCACACTTTTGCACCTCCTATAGATCTCCTACTTTTCATGTCGAAGAGCAAACCAAAATAAAAAACGTTTTCTTGGAAAAATTAATGATAAAACTAATAATATTAAATTCCGCTTTCTGATGCAATTATTCATGCAGAAACAAATTGTATCACTGCATTCATTCCATTCTTCAAAAGCGTCTCTTTTATGCAACGGTTTGTTTTTAGGCTATCGTTTCCACTTGCATAAAGCCCACCTTAGTGCCTTGCTTACTTTGGTTTCATTCATTGAACCGCATCAGAGAATCCGTGTGCAAAGGGTTGCTCGCTTGTCCTCAGAATAATATACCCATACAAAACCAGGAAACTGAGTGGAACAAACCAGGCAAAGCAATTAGGCTGCTCTTTTTGCCCAATATTGCAACACGCTCAGCAACACAATAGCGATGACAAAGGAGTCAGCAAAACCAGCCCGGAAAAGATTCAAGACATAAACGTGAGTCAATCAAAGCCGGAGACAGTAACAAACCAGAAAACTGCCAACGCCTCGCGGCAACAAAGACAACAATGAAAAGAAATAATAAAATAAATTACAGCCTAACTGGAAAAGTTCAATTGATATGTGTCACCTATCAAGGTATCATAAAGATATCCTCTACACAGTACTTCCGGCTTAAAACTAAAAAAAACCGCTAATAATAGCACAAACAAGATAAATTAATGTCTATGAAAGAATCAAATAGGCATCAATCAAATGGCATCGCACTAAAAACCAATGACAATCAAAACCATCACTGTAATATACCAAACCAGAACATTGCAATTCCTGCGAATTCATCACACCCTGTATTAGCACCACAAAAAAATATTATAAATCTTCTTGTACTTTTTATTTGGATCTAAGATCCCGAGAAAATGTAACGTTCTAGTTCTCTAAACTTATTCTTATTGTAAGGATCCAAATTTCTGTCGGTAGATTCTGTCTGCAGACAGAACATAGCCTTGGTAAATGTGCTAGTGTTCGAGTTAGGTTAGTTTGGATATTTGCTCAAAGCTTCTTGCGGCCGGCTTCATTCATCTATCAATCTTTTTATCTGTTTCGCCCTGGCATCCGGTTTTTCCCATGGTGCGCGCACGTCAACATCACCGCGCCCGCATCGCTTAAATCGCATGTGCAAAACTCTTCTCCAGCTGCAATTTTTTATCTAAAAAAATTTCGCTTGTTTTTACGCGAATATAACTTATGGCGACGCGTTCCTACAAAGCGAGAGCGAAATGGAGAACGTGCTCGCGTCGGGAAACAGCTTTTTTGCTTATATTTCATTTGGTATTAAATAAAATTGCACCTAGTTTATACACGAGTCACGAGATTGAATAATTTTTCATCTGTTAGTCATGTATTTCCCAGGAATTAAAAACGTTTTTTTATGAGACTGCTTCAAGTGTTGAAAATTGAATAGATTTGGATTCTGATCGGTTTTCGGGAATTTGAGTAAAATAGGAAAGTGTTGTTTGAATTGTTCTTGACATTTCCTTGTCAGAGATAAAGGACACGTACCTGCACTGAATCTTGACACAGAAAAATCGTTAGGATTCAACGAAAATCGCCGATATCCTCCGATGCCACTGTCGTCCTTCCATCAATATCCCAATTCAACGATGGCCCGATTCTCGATTTCGGTGCATTGTCGCCGTGTGAGATAATACGGGCGCCCACTATCCGAAACCTCTTCCCGACTGCATGTACGGATCGTGCGAGACATAAAAGGAAATGATGTACCGAGATTATATTAAAACCGGATGAGCTGCCATTCGTTTTCTGAGTCTCTCACAATCCTACACGTCTTTTAGCTCGGCGTGCGTCTCGTTATCGTTTCAGGGTGTTGTACGTGGAAGGATCTACAACTATCTCCTCCGAAACCTATCAGGGTTTATCCCGGAAATGTTGCTCAAATTTCCATCAACTGTATGGAACGCAATTTCAGTAACGTGCCAACCTTGTACTATTTCGTCTTATAAAAGAACAACCTAATTTAAAGCGATAAAAACATATGGTATATTTTGATAAACTCCGTGGTAAATGTCAACATTTGTGATAGTTGCTTGAAGAGATGAGATGAGGAAGATGTGCGGGAGAAACAAACAAAGTCAGCCGCATAAAACGTGGCAAATTGAGAAATTGCCTTCAACGGGTGTATCCCAATATACGGATGCGTGGAAAATGTTTGAACACCAAAATATGTAAGTGTATCTCGCATAATATCATCGAATGTGCTTTCTGGCGTACGTCTGCTTCGGAATCGCCGGCGGAAATGTGTTTTTGCAAGGAAATTACTAAAAACAAATTTGCTTTGCTCGTTGTAGGCGGGCGGCTAGATATTTGAATTTTCAGGAAGAAATCGTAACTGAGAGATGCAGAAAATTTTAATAGAGCAAACTAACTTGTTATTGAATCTCAATATGTGTGTGAAATAAGAATACCTTGAGGAAACAAAATGAGATAAATTTTCATAAGACACAAAAAGCTCTTATTTTTCGTAAAAATACATATATTATTAAATTCAATCAAGAGTATTCTGTAACACCTGCTCCAACCACTGTAACATTGATGGACGTTTGATAGATTATTTCTCTGCTTGACAGTTTAAAATTCATTTTACATTGTAACCACTGAGGATGATAAGAAAATTTCAATCACGAAGTTTGTACTCATATTGCACTAAATATATATATACAATTAACCAAAATTTAATTTCAAGCTGTGTTTTTGAATGAAATTGTGCAACTTTAGAAATAGGAGAAAAATACAGGGAGAAATCACAAAGCACCACGCGTACAAAAAGAACCCTTATTGTCGGATTTCCCATTTTAATTATAACGCCAGCCAAACAGAAAGAGGCGTAACAAAAAGAGGATAATGAAACTAAGGATACTCTGCAGAAGCATGCAATGAGTGCTGCCTAAATCGGCAGCTACTACGACAGAACGAAGCTATGTTTGGAATTTGTGCAAACTTTAATAATGGCTCTTTCATTTGCAGCAACTTTAAATATTTTCATTAATAAAATTTTATACTTTCATCTATTCCCAGGCCTGCAAACATTACAATGTACTTACTTTGAAGAACGACAATGATTGTTCTTACAAGGAAGACCAATCTGCAACAATAATTCCCAGAATGAATATAAAAGAAAGCAATTTTTTCAAATAAATTGACATAAATCAAAAGTAAATGTTTGAACTTTCAGATGACAAATATTTGTAAAGGACAAATCATTCCGATAAAAAGCAACGTAATGAGGTAACAAAAAATGACACTCCGAAATTTCGCGCGTGTAGCCTATTCGACAAACGATGTCACCACATCACCAGCGTCACACATTTATGAATAATGAATGCTTATAAAGTGAAAGAAAATTAATATTTATAAGCTGCTCGTTTGTATAACTCAGATCCTCTTTGACTACCTACGTGGAAAGAACTATGGTGTCACAAATTTTGTATACGAGGGTAAACATTTTACATACAGTTGGATCAAAAACGTCAAGATAAAGAATAAGTTAGGATAATGTTATTTTACAACCGGCAGATAAATTTTCAAAGGACACCCTATTTCTGCACACAATGTTTCTTTTTATGCAAGCAGAAAGGGTTTGCAGGTCGTCACCGACACCAGCTTTTGCCTGCTTGTTTTCCAAATAGGGACAGCGATGAAGAAAACGCGGTTGGTATTTGCCTTTCGTTGCTCATTAATTCAGTCGTTAATTTTAAATGTACGTGTGTGTTGGTGCTAGTTGCTCGTCACCGCCAATGTTAAGTATATGTAAACTGCCTTTAATATAAACTTAATGTCCTCTTCCACAGTTTCCACCTTTTCCGCGACAATTCCGTTTAATGTTGGCATGTTTTAGTAAAAGAAAACATACACTGGCTCTGTCGAAATGCCATTGAAGCAGAGATGCAAACGTAACACTGTAACCCACCTAATGTACATTATTAAACATTTTCAACGAAAGCTCGCATGGCATTTAATTGGCAA
The DNA here is from genome assembly GCA_027574925.1 of Ecitoglossa quadriceps. Lineage (NCBI taxonomy): Eukaryota > Metazoa > Arthropoda > Insecta > Coleoptera > Staphylinidae > Ecitoglossa > Ecitoglossa quadriceps. The sequence goes on along the minus strand of JAODGC010000894.1, from coordinate 181,426 downwards.
TAATCTACCTCCATGTGTTATTTATACTACAATGATATTCGGGGAAAGTAGTATTATTTGGTAACTGTTATTTTGCACTAGTGTCAGTTTCGTTGCATAAGGTGACAACTAGTTCAGTTTTCCAGCTGCTGGGTGTTTGTTTTATCAAACGCGTAAGCAGAGGGAGGAAGCAAAGCAAGTGCTAATGGCAAGATGAAAGATGTTTTTGCACGTCGAGGGCGTCATGTAATAACGCGAAATCATGAAAAATCATAGCCAGCGCGAGAATATCAAGTTCGTTATTATTATTATTGCGACGAGTTTCCTTTTTATCGCAGTTATTGCGCATGACATGCTTCAATAAAATTCGTCATTTTATATATTTTTCAATATTTTCCCAACAGTGTGCAAAGTTGCAACAGCGGCGTATTTTATTTCTCAATTTCAGGCAGCAGAAGAAAATATTATCGCTCCTATTTCACTCATTTTATATTGCTAGCTGGGAAAATAATCATGAACCCTAGCAAAATAACAAGCTGCATCAATCAGAAAACTCCAATAACAGGAGTAAATTTTCTAATAAATATTAGTACTAAACAGAAATGGAACTAATAAGAATTACATACAAACCCGTAATATCTAATTAATTCTATTTCCATATTCAATTTTCATTCAATCTACAAGCGATTAATTAAAATTCCACCTCAAAATTAATGTACGATGATAGTCCACATTCCAAGAATGCCAACTTTAACAGTGGTAACACACGCAGTTAACTGACGTGTCACTTTACTCCTGCCCAAACATAAGTCTCCGATCCGTTGGGCCACCCGAGCATTTATATTTCATGCGGCGGCATGGGCGTCTGACGCGCCAAGTCGAAAAACATACATTTCCATTTTCTCCTGTTTTCCTTGCCTGCTGCTCGATATTTCATATCGCAGTGCGCCGATATTTGCCAGTCGAGTGTTCGACCATATGATGGCAGTGCTAACGTGCCTCGAGTATGACCCGGTTGGAGCAAATTCCGTGTGACGTAAAGTAAATGCCTGGAGATGTTGCTTTCTTATTGCTTGATTGTATGCATAAATCATCTGAATGGAAATCGAATTTCGTTGAAATATTCAAATGCAAAAGGGGAGCAAAGTGGGAAAATTGTACTGTACTCCAAACTTTCGATGTGGAGTTGTAAGGAAAGAAATATTGATAAACTGAATTTTGAAATATTAAATAAATCTAGGTTTTTATACTATAAAGGAAAAAAGCAAATTTTTTACAATAAGAAACAAATTGTCAAATCCTACCCGGAAGTAACTAAATGAAATTATACTATAAATCTTTGAAAATTCCTTAAGGTGTTGATGTATACTTTCCATAGTGAAAAAAAATTTTGTGAAATATTGTTTTCCTTTCATTACAAACAAGCGATATGTTAATACTTGTGTCTGTTATATGTGGACAGTGGTTTTAATTCCAATCAATCGATTTTTGCATTCCAGGAAACCTGTTTTTAATGGTATGTTACTTACAACCGAAAGAATATAACCGATCAGGAGCTATCAATGGAAGAAACCGTTTCACAAAATTTCCATTTCTTTGTCAACATAAGATTTACGAACTAGTCTATAACAAAATAACAACAATTATTAAGAAACACGCGCACAAAGGTCGCTACAACACAACGTTCAACGCGTTACTGCAGTAAAATGTGCGTTGCAAATGCTACTGGCTTGATAAAAAAAAACAGGCACATGTTTTTACACCAAATCACCTCAAGCTGGTTCCATGCTTCAGATGTAAATCGACGACTTGTTGTGTACGTCCTTAAACTATATTAGTAACATTAGAATTTTCTACAATAAAATTTTAATTTGAGCTGGAAGTATGAGTATAAATAGCAACATTTTGTTTGTCTGCATTATAATAAATAAATTTATAATAAGTAATCCTAATGATCCTTTCTCTTATACCTTTATATCCTTCAAGTCATAAATTAGTTTGAAAGTTTATTAGTATGTTTTGAAGTATTGAAGTGGGGCCGTATTACTTAACAATAAAATTGTAGTTAATAACCCTCTTGAGAAAAAAGCCCTCGTCGCTCAACAACAGCTAGCACTCTGTGAAAAGAGCAAACAATTCGTAAGACAATGAAAGAGTTTCGCGGCGTTTCCGATTCTTAACTTCCGCCAACTCCAGATAAAAAAGCCAGTTGGCAGGAATGCGACGCGAAAAGTGAGAATGCTGAAGAAACGAAGTGCAGCACTTCAAACATGAAGGGATATATATAGAAATGTTGCAGATCGCCGTGGGACATTTAACCCATTTGAAAAGAGCAAATGAAAAATAACTGCAAGTTTAAAAAGAGCTACTTAGAAAATATAGACAAAGAATAAACTGCTGGTTCACTTATTTGGTTATATTTTTGATAATAATTAAATTGAGTTAAAAATTGAAAAAAAAATTACCTTTTACTTTTTGATAATGAATAAGTCCGGTGTCAGATTTAAACACAAATTTGCCTAATGCATAATAATGCATTGCAGGGTAGCTGAATAACATCGTAACACATGTCCTATTTACGTAGGAATTACGGCACGTGCTATGTCCTAATAGGGTAATGGCCGCCCAGCCGCCCCTAACCTCAACACGCACTGGCATCAGCGGCAAAGCTCGGATTCTACATTTAAATGTTGTATTATTCCACACATCCCAAGCAGAGAATTAACGCAAAAATTATGCAAACCGGCGATGCGCGCATAATGCCAGCGCCGTCTCTTTGTGAAGCCCTGGCGCCTTGCTTGGGCTTTACTGCCACCAACACCTACCCGCCTGCCACCGCAATGTGTTCCCGGCGACAGACACGCGAACATTTTGCGCACGATGATCGCAGCTCATATATCCTTACGTCCCGCTCGTTGTCACATTCGTTGCTATCACCCATGATAGCCACCGACCACCACCCGCAAGCACGGGAGCGGCAAATGCTGAGTCCATGATCTCCAGCGAGGCTTAAACCGAAAACAAACTATGCGTTGGACCGTTTTGTGCGAACTGTCAAGAATCCAGTCATGTCGACTTTAGCTGCCGCCCACGTTGGCTGTGAAATGTATACACCGACCCGTCGACCGACGATAATTAAAGTGCTCACTCTGTCGCTTTCAAATGATCACCAACCTTCATTACGGTGGAGGTAAAAATCGGGTCTTCAATTTTAAAATAAGCAAGACTTTTAATTTAATTTGGTGCAATCCTCCATGCAGGTGACTAAATAAAACAAATAGACTAATATAATCACAGAGAGCGTTTTGAGAGGCGGCAGATGCTGCTACGCATGTCCAGTATGTGGTCAGAACAGGCGCGCGCTCTGCATATTTGCCCAATTTGCGCAGAGCGGTTTTGACAAAAAACGTCTCGCACCAAATGTTTTAACACCAAATTACAAACGATGTGCACGGCACGCACGCACCGGATGTGTTAAATAACGGCGAGTACGCGTAATGAACGTATTTGCATCAAAATGCCCCCAAAAAGCATGAATAAATGTATATGAGAATGCACGTGTATTTGCTGCTGCCGAGATATGTGCCAAATACTGTGTTATTTTAGGTCCCCAGAATCGGGTGACTAACCTTTAGCAACCCTAATAAAGCATGGGCAAGCGTAGAAAATGTTTTCAGAATGCCAATAATGATTTTACTAAATCTTATACATATAAATTAGTTATTACCCTATGCTAGATTTATTTATTTCAAAGCAAAGCAGAAGAAAATGTTTTACTACAAATTGGGACAATCATACAATGAAAGGGCAGCAAAAAAGGGAAACAATTTGTGAACTAACAATGAAATAACCTCCTAAAGCATCTACATAGTATTAAAAATTAGCAAATTGTTATATATTAGAATTTAGTTAAGTAAAAATTTATTGCTTCGTTCATCTGTTCTGATCTTTCGTAGTAGATAAACCAAAGGTGTTCCTGAAATACCTTCTTAATTCATCGCCAACCGTAATTGCACTTAGATCAGAAATTCTTTCACCCAACTCCCTTCAATGGTTTCTAACTAAAAAGGTCTCCTTAGGAAATATTATTTTACAACTAGGTCTTTTACTACCCATTTATTTTGAACTGTTTTGGATGTGACCAGTACTGCCGCCAAGTTGTTGACCCAACCTCCCTTCAATGGTTTGTAAATGAAACATAGCCCACGTGCCTTTCCCACTGATAAATTCCCGTTGATCTATTTGTTCCTGAGCTCGTTTCCGTCCTTTCCCACTCTTCCTGCAACCCTTACATCATGTGCATTCCTCAGCACACAGCCACCACCGTTTATAAGTGTATATTCTTCGCTAGCATAGAAGCCATTTGCCTTCATGCCTTCAAAGTTTCGATCGACTCTAGGGGAAGTAAAAAAAGACAGACAAAGCCTTCACGTCTTCTACCCGGTCGTAAAACGCGCAACGAACTGGTGGAAGGTCCGAGGAAAACTGTCGTTGCAATGACAATAATGGCAACTATAAAACGCCACTCAGTTTTCGAAATAAATCAGGAATTTCCAGACAACAACAACTTTAATAATAACAACTTTACGTGGATAATCACGACTAGCTAGAATTTCATAACAGGTTCACTGGAGTCATGCTTTTTAAAACTTGTTAATTGGTAAATATAATTGGATCATTTTATAAGGATTTCGTGTGAGTCAGGTGGAAATATTTGCACAATTTTACAAATCTTTCTTGGGCATTGAATGGCAAAGTTATGTCTGCATCGAAGTTAGTAAAACTTTCAATAGCCGCTTGTTAACACGTCAATTTTCTGTTATATGTAGAAGTAACGACATACTGTGATTTACACACAAGAACGGATACATGAAGTTTACCTATGGAAGTTCATTGCAAATTACATCAGCTTCCTTCACTTTTCACATGCTTCCAAGCTCGTGTCCTTGTAATATAGAAGTAATATATTTATATCTAGAGCAATCTATGTGCACCATACGCGAAAGAACGCACGTTAAACTTGATTTACAACTATGACGACAAACGATGGCTTTTCATTTGCTTTACGGCGCTAATACCAAGCCTAGACTAGAATAAAGTAGGAAAATTAAGGTGTGTTAACTAAACATCAAGTTCTAGTACAGAGGAATAATTAAAACCGTGTTATAAATCCAATCTAATTAAACATGTTAAAAAAGTAGAAAGAATAGAAACCGATCAAATAACATTTCAAGTTCCCAAAGACCCCAGTGAAATAAAATAAAGTAAAACATACGTTTTCTTCATTTTCACCCTCAATTTCATCCCTTGATTTCCTTCGTAACGACCCTTTTTGTCACGTTATGTTTTTCACAGCCACCTAATTCTGGATACATTTCTCATAGATCTGCCATTCACTTGGCTAAGTATTTCGGTAGTCTTTTATATTCCAAAGCGCTGCACGTCGTCAACGGCTGGCCCCGATGGCGGCGACAACAACCACGTCGCAGATCAGCATTGAGATGAAATGGAATGGAAGAGCGAAAATATTTGGCTCGTGCGCGCGGAATTTACACGCGCGTCATGCTCTTTAACGTTATCAATAAAAGCGGCCATTGTCCGAAAGCTTTATACTTTCTCCAGCAGTCCGGGATTGTGAAATACCATGGGAAAATAGGAAGAAAGCAAAAGAAGTGAAATTCTAAAGAAGTGGAAATAAAGCGGCAAGTATTGATGGAATTTCAAGAGACGTAATATAGTAATCCACTTAGGAAAGTGTATTTTAGTTATTATTTGAAATTAGAGAGGTGTACCAAAGAAACCTTTGTTTGAAAGTGGGATTGGGTTCCTCAAAACCCAGCACTACCTTATTACAAAATGAACCAATTTAATATGTCGTTTACAATATTTACAAATAAATAAAATCTCTGGAATAGATATGAAATAATAAATTACAACTAATCTGGAAAAAGCACAGCAGACAATACTATCTAAATATAGACGGTTGTCTGTATAGGAGGGGTTGGGGCATGTATCTAATAAAGAAACGAATTCCCGAACTTTGAAGTCAAAATCGACATTTCTACATCACGCCCTGCTTCAATATTACTTTATAGGAATAGATTGTTCGACAATGCAACCAAATATACACCAAGTCTAAATTCCCAAAAGTGGACTCTAGAACAAAATATCAAGAGCCCTATTCCAACACATTGTATAAAAACAACAATTTGAAAATTCCGATTTTCCCAAGATCCTAATACCATTTGTGTCACGAGGTGAAAGAGAAATTCAACCGGTCAATTTCTGTAGCTACCCCGTGGAATTTACAAACAAATGCAAAGCAAGGCGTGAATATTTGATATTTCACAATTTTAAAGCGTTGCAAGTTTTGCCCACTCATAGTTAAGTTCCAAGTTTTCGTCTTCTTGCGCCTGGTGTGGTATATTACGATATTATATCGGGGTTGCAAAAGTTACGTTTATATGAGGATGCTGCATACTATATACGCTGCGCAGTCTTTATGATAACAAATCCGAGGAACACTGTTAGACTCTCGTTATGTAAACTTTAAAATGTTGCAATTTGACTCAGAGTCACGAAACTTATATCGAAATATTTATCACCAGATGTTGCCGCCGGCAAGCAACAAAATGCGAGATAATATATTTAGCCAACTGTAGGAAATGTTAAATATAACGCCAAGTTAAATCTGTGGAAAAGTGCAAACGCTGAGAAAATTAAATCCGTCCTGAAAACTGCCATCAAAGATGGAAACGAGTGCAAATTCAACACATACCTTATATTAAATTCACGAATGCCATTCCTTCGTCACAGCATCGCAAGCTGCGACACCCACCTCCTCTTTCTTGTCGACCACCGACCGCTATCATCTTCCTTTTTGGTGGAGTCATGCGAATTTGGGTGCCACTGACTTTTCCTGTGAGCTATTTCTCCTTAATTTGTACAAGGTTTAAAGCATTCGACGCACCTCATATTGCATCCAACGTAATCTGTAATCAAAAAGAGCAGAGGTTAAAGATGAGCTCGCATTTCAAACCCATGAAAAACGCGAAAAATGAGGGTGAAACACGAGCAATCAAATTAAATTAATTAAAATAACTTCTTCGATGAGTTCCTTTTTTATGACTTTAATCACTTTGATCCCTTAGATCCCCACTCATCTCCTCTCAGATTGCGTAATTTAATTAGTGGATTAATGACTGGCAAAAAGTACTGCCTGGTAAGTATATTATCGTCATCATCTCAGGGTCAGCTTGGTAGATATAAAATTGCGTATCGAAAGTCTGCTTATGGCAGTGAGTCAAATATTATTTTACGTTTTATATTTGGACACAAATTTTGTTAAATTTCCCTTGTAACATCAACCTTCTGTCTAACAAAAACAACACGAATACATAATTTATATAATTAGTTGATTGCAATTATAGCTTTTGGAGTTTTCACCTTTTGTCATAATACAATTAGTGCTCGCTTAATGCTCGTATTAATACTAGCAGAAAGGATAACTAGTGCAAGAAGGATAAAGGACGGACAAGATCCATCCTTCATTCTTCCCGTTTCTAGCACGCTATCCCTAGTAACGTCATAACTCATTTACAGACAAAGACCTCCTGCAGAGTACAAACAGGAGTGGTAAAGAAGAAAAGACGTTCGGGTCGTTCGAAGTCATTTTCAGGTCGTTTCCAACTCGTTCCGGACTCGCTTTCAAAGTTTCAAAAGCACCAAACAAATGCGGAAAGTCTTCATTAAAATTCCAATTTTTCTTTGTAGAATAACAATTTTAACCTTTATTTCTAAATTAAAAATAGATTAAATATTTTCTATTGTTGAATTCCAATTTCAAAAATGACATAGTTCTAGGTAATTTTTGCAATTGAATCAGTGTGACATATTCGATAATAATACGTCATAATATGTTGTAATGTGCAATGCTGTATTTTGATCTGATTCCACTCTGATCTAAAAAAAGATGTCATCGACGTGATTCTATTGGATCTTGTATCAACAAATCGTATATTACTATCTCTGCTGCCGTTTTCGTTATCGGCATGAGGATAGCTATCGTAGCCTGCAACATTACGCATCCCTTATTCCTCTACTCCTTATGCCCGATTCATTGTCAACACGAAGATTTAAGGATCTCACAAGCCAAAAACAAAGAACTTCTTGGTTGAAATAAATAGAAGCTTAGATAAAGCAACATAAAATTGATATATATCTATTTAAAAATTTCTAAAATGTTATTTACTAATTTTAGTTCAAAGAATAAAAAACAATAGAAATTAAAAATTACGCTCATATTTATCATTGATTTAAAATAATAGTTTTTTTTTTAAATCATGAGTAAATTTAAAGTGTCCAATTAAATTACAAGCAATATATTTATTCACTTAAATTGTGTTTGAAATACCAACCCTGAATGAAACATTTTCACGGAGCTGCAATGAAGTTATAAAAATATTCCATACGAAACAAATATATTTACGCTGCATATGCACAATAATAAAATGCAAGAGAAATATAATTTAAACAAATTTATTTTATGCTTGGAAACACATAAATATGTCGTGGTAGTTGTGACTTTTTCCCATCCGTGCTAAAAGTTTACGATACTCGGTCACCAATGAAAACATTGACAGAAATGTCCAGAATGTAAAAAAATGTTTATCATTAGTCATATTATCAAATATAAATATATCTTGGGAAAATAAATAAAGCCACATCAAATTAAGGTTCATAAAGCTTGTTTCTCAGTTCGCAAAAAACGCAAAGTTTATACAGTTTAGAGGTTTATCTAAAATGTTCAGGAGTTTTAAATTATTCCCAGAGTAAGTTTAAATTATCATTTTAATTACGGTACGAGTTGTGACTACTTTGCAGCTGAACAAATTTTACGAGCGCCTAGATGCGACCGGAAGATGCGAGAGCGCCGGAAGTGTAGTGTCGACTAAATTAATGTCGAAATAATGTTTGTTAAGAAGTAAATTTTTAACAGGTATTTCTTATTTCTAGATTTTTTCAGGTATCGTCAGCTAATGTTGGTGAGGAAATTAGAAGGCAATGAGGTGCAAAATCAAAAATTCCATTATGGAAGACCCAACACAAGCTTTGTAAAAATCGGCAAAGTTTACACGAGAAGAATCGACCCTTCAACTTACACTCATTTAAAGTTTTCTCGTAGCTGCTGCTCTTCACGGTGTAGCGTGAGTTGATGAAACTTTTTTTTTTTTTGAGACACTAAATTTGCATTTTCATTATATTTTTATATTAGAAACGCAAAAAAATATTTGTCAACGAAATGTTTTACAACTATTTTGTCACTTTGCACAGAGTACCCAAAACTCAATTCTTTAATAAATTATTTTAATTATAAAAAAGTCTACCACTTAAAAAATATTACTTCAAGTTTTCTTCTGTAGATAATTGTTAAAGTTCGTTGCACAATTTTTAAAAGTCGATTTCATTTACACCGGGCAAAAGAAACGCAGCAACCGAATTTTTAACTTGTGTTTGTATCTGGCTGTTAGCGTAAGCGGAAGTAATGCGGTTCGCCCGGAGGCGGCTAACGCTGCCGCCGCCGCCGCCGCGTGTGCCTGGCAAGCGACTGACGACCGTAGTCAGTCTTCAGCCCGGCTGGAGACTCATCGAGCAGTGGCGGCAGCACGTCGCTGTGCTGCCGCCAGTGGGCCAGTCGGCGCGCGCAATCTTCCGTTGCCTCCGCCACGCCGCCGCCTCCACAAAGCGAAAAACGCGCGCGCCGCTCTCATCAAAACGCATCAACATAAACAATAAATATTTCTTTTACGTTCTCTTTGGCTGTCAATGAAAACAGCCTTCGCTTCAATATGGCTCCAAGTCGGACGCTTTTGTAAGGTTACTTGTTTTAAGGTTACAGCCGCGTTCCCGATGGGCCGTAGACAGCGCAGCAGTGAAATGGCAATGGAGTGAAGGGCCACGACTGGGGCATAAAAGTCGGGACCCTGCCAGCAGCAGAACTAATAACGATACGCACGTGGCGACGTCGTTTACACTTTTCCGGAACATGTTCTTTTGTTTTTACGTGTTTTATTCGCTTGTCTTCCTGTTTGTTTCACCTCTAGTTGCACGCGTTACGTTTGGTCGCAATTTCCATTCCAATACGATTTTATTAACGCAACACGCAAAAAGATATCGATAAACTTAAAGATTTATTCCTTGAGCGTTACATCCAACAAAATACTTTCTTGTTACGTGCAATAAATCGACAGTTGGAATTCGAAGAAATTTGTTGCGCGTCGGTTGTATCCGTCAGGATTAGGCCACTAGTCTCGAAATGATGAATGCAATCCGGAATTGAAAATCGAACATCTAGGACTCATCGTGGCATGGAGATATTTCACATTTGTTACACATTTTAGCAATGAATACTGAGGATATATGTGTCGGTGGTTAGTCGTCACGGACGAGGACCACACACTCTTGTTCCTTCTTCCGGTCCCACATGTTTCCGTTTTTCTCGAAGCAAAAGCGGTCACAACACAAACACACCTAACTACGCGGAGTGTTTATATAGCAAATGAATGAATCAGTGTGTGGTGGGACGAAAAGTGTCCGTAATCCAAAAGTAATAATTCATAAGTGTAGCCCGGCCTACAGCTGTACACAACATATATTCGACAAAAATTATTGATGATCATATTGGTAGAAGCCATCATGCCTCGATTGCTTTCCACAGCAAAACGACTTGTATAATATCCTCAAAAAATGTTTACTTTTCAATGACGTTACGTTTTTTCTGCATCAAAAGCTGAACCAGGGTTAAATTTCAAGTATCTCCAATTATCAATTACGCCACATCAACTTTGCATCCTCGAAGTTACTACTAATTTTTGATGATATTGGCGATTTTCCTCAAATTAAGTTCTGGGTGGGCACTGAACTGAGCTTAAGAGCACTGAATTCCACCAAGATGTTTACCTACAAATCCACGGTCTTGGTGGTTGGATGGATCCTTTCCGGCGGTTTGTCGGGCGTCGCTTGTCCTGGGAAGCGAGCGATGATTAAGCGCCGGCGTTGATAGTAACACGGGGGCTACTCGAAGGAGTAACTGACTGACTCTAGAGGGATGTTCGCAAACCCGCACAGCTAAACGGCATCAAGCGGCATGTTAGAAAGTTAACCACGCGATTAATGACTGAATTTAAGTAGCTGCCGGATAATGTCTAGATGATAGTCTGCAGATCTTGAAATGGTATGATCATGAAAGAGAATACTCGAAGTTGAGTTTATTTGATTAAATAAATAAGATTGCAGTGGATCTTGATTAGTTGCTACTTTCGTATATAACTTTAAGTGTAATGTTTTTATGGGATAAAATTAGTTTTGCTAATCTTCTGCTCAGGTTGCTAGTATCAGTTTGGAATACCATAATTCGGGGAAATGTCTACACGAAAAATGTTTAGTGTTGCCTACTCTTCTTGTCAACGCTGAATGACGGGCATAATTTAATGTTAAAACCGTCTGTGCAGAATTATTATTTTTTGGGTACTTGGCTTGACCCATAGCAATGTTTTAGGAACCATTAAATCTTGCTTTGTACATATAAGTTATAATTTGTGATTGGCCTTAAACAAACAAATCTTGAATATATACTACCTCAACTTGTACGTTAAACCAGATTCAATTTAAAATAAAATATAACATATAATATACAATTGGATTGTTGGATTTCACCAGTCGAATTTTTAAAATACTTTCTGCCAAAAAAAAAAAACACACAATCATCCATGTGGAATAACACAATATTGATACACGTAGATGCCATATCGCGCACAAGAAATAAAGCGAAACGAGTTCGATAACCCATAGGGGGGCGGCTATGGAGCATCCTCGAGATGTGACCCACTGGCGTACGAACTCTAACACAACCAGCCGCGTACAACTTTCAAGTGAAACAGTTTAAAGACGAGTTTGTGGATGACTTTGAGAATATTGGAAAATATTTACCAGCTATTCCAACGTTCAACCCATTCGCAAAAAGAATCGAACAAAAATCTACGAAATAAACGCTCCAAAAGAAATACGTATCGAAATTGAAAATGAATGTAGATCAAGTACAACAAATCATAGTCTATGATTGGTAATAAAAAATTTAAGCGATGTATAGCAACGACACGTGTTTGTCCCTTGTATTTCTTCTACCCAATAGTCTTTTAGTTCCAATGAAGCCTGTCCAAAACATCTACATCCCAAGGCTATTGGATATCGGTTAACTGTTATATCAAGATGTAAACCACAGCTGCTTTTCCTATTTCCCTTCATTTTGGTTGCCGCTGAATCCGCGACTGCATGCAAACGTGCACCAACAGCAAGATATAGGAATATGTGGATAGAAAACCTTAATGGACCCGTATTAAATATCTTCGACATCAATCCTTCGTCATCATCATCATCAGGACGGGTAGGAGACGGGGATGGATCATGCTGGTATGTGAACCTTGACATCACATACAAACCACACACATCAAGGAATGTCTTAGGATATTCGAGACTCGCGGGAAAAGGGCATGTGCAAATATATGTGATTTTCTTTAGCACACAAAACAATACATCTGGCGCAGGCTTAAAAAGTGCTGCCTAAACAAGACAATATGTCTGATGACAGTACATTATTGGATAATTTTACACAGAATTTACCAAGGCACAAAAAAGCACTTAAACTGTTTTTGGATTGCGTTGTTTTAAGCGACACGAATGATGGTTGTAAATCTGATATGATATTATGGGAGATAAACTCAAGTGCAGCTTCTTTTGGGGAGCTAAGTTTGTAAAGTGAATCTTCAATCATTCTCCACTTGAACAGTGCAGAAAAGTAAAGAACCAGGCTAGAGAGTAAAAAAAATGTAAAATTATAGTCGCGTCATTATCGAGGAGGCTGAGCTATGCAGTGCAGAGAGAATGGTGAGTGCACCGCATTGCAGGCAGGAAATCGAGCAATAGTGAGATAGTGCAGAGAGTAGCAGATATCCTATGCGGCGGCAGCAATGGTGGCAGACTATGGATAAAGTGGGGGACCCATTCTGTTGCGGATACTAAATTTCCACTAAAGAAAACTTTCAAATGCCGACATTTTTTCAAGACAGTACAAGATAAAAAAGTAATTTTTAAAAATAACACACATTAAATGGTCATGTTTGCAAAAATCCACATTTTGGTCCTAGCATTCCATTCACTTATTCTAACATTTTTGACAGACACGGTTGGTGCGGGCGCTAACCTGCTAACGAAGTGTCTACCTATGTTCGACTACATCCTGATGAAGTACACTCGACTACACATTCCACCCTCGGCTAACACCCGAGGGCCGATGCGTTTGATTGTAATGACTTTGAATTAGGAGTGAATCCGGTGGCATATGATGTTGCCGTGGAAACATTGGGAAATGGATTTGCTCACACGGTACTGCACTTCTACTTTCATCCTGTCCGTCTTTTTTGGAATAAAAATTATACATCAGATCACACAGATATTAATTGTTGACCGCAGAACATAGATTCCCTGTATTTCAATAAAATAATAAGTTGGAAAAATTTTAAACTGTTAAAGTCCTATCTTTGTGAAGTAACCATCGTCATTCGTCACTCTCCACTCACCAATTCGATAATTGCGGTGTCAAGTCTTCTCGACTAAATCGTTAATTTTCTCATCTCCTCTGCGGCTCAGTCGCGCTGAGTTTCACGCAGTTATTACGATATTACAGCAGCCCTAGTGCGTTGTTGCGTTGAAATTCGGCATTCTTGAACGACGAAATTGTCCATTAAACTTTTTGGATGTGTTCGGGGGCGGCTCAACGTCGACGAATCGCGGCAAATTTTAATAAAGTAATGAATGTTTTGAGCGCAGTAAAGAAATGAAGATGCGACGGTAATGTTGTGCAAACCAAAAACCGACAAAGTTTACTAATGTAAACGACGACATCATCAAATCTGCCATCAAAGAAAATTAAGAATATTATCCTGACCTATTTTGACTCTACTTTATAATTCATGGTACATAATATAAGCCCATTTCTTCTTACCACAGGAGCCTTATGAACCAGCCACAACTATTTTTCATAATACATTACTCAAACCAGCAATATCCCATCATCCCAAGGACCAGATCAATTCAAAGACTGCAACACTTTGTACCAGGGTTAGCTCCAGTTAGACACGGTTCGTCAGGCATCGTTTTCGGTTACTTTCGTCGCTCGGTTGGATGTTGGAGGTTAAAAACGCGAGGGTAGTCGCACGTCATGTTCGATAGCTGAAGATTGATGCTCCTTAAGGATAAGTTACGCCCGGTTCTAATGGAAGGAAGCCCGGCACGGCTGGAGCGGAGGCGTTTTTACGAACACGATCATACCCTGGCTGAGCTGGCAGCCGGAAGGAGCGAGATAGGAAGTGCATCGGGAAACGGGAGCCATGCAAAAGCAGCGTGTGATGGCAAACACATCAAATATTTTTATAGCACACATGAAAATTCCTTGAAACACGTGAGCTAAAAAGAGTACAGCCTGAAGGATACGTGTGCCAAAAATCAACAAACAAGGTTGAACCCTCCATGACAGTAGGACAAAAAGGTTAATGGGGAGAATGGACAGAGATAAATCTGTCCTAATCAAAGATTAAAAGAGCAACTACTTCTATAAAGTCTGTAAAAAACGTCTACACTGAGGACTCATTTTTGAACATCTATCAGAAAACTTAATTAATACTTGTTTTAAGTCGGCATAAGTTAAATTTCTGGAATAAACCTTTTGATATATGCGTAGCGAGTGAACTCCAAATAGCTTTGAACATTACTTGCTATTATAAACCCTTTTCCAGGGTGTGGAATATTAAGATAGCACTCGAAACATGTGGAAACTGGTAGCATGGCAGAAAGTCTCCAGAATTCTAGATATAGCAAGAAGCAAAGCACATGTGTCAGATATAAATGGTAGCAATTTAAACCTCTACTCAAATATATTAAAATTAATACTACTTTTAAATAAAAATTGATACATTCCCATCTGTCGCAAACACGATCTTGTCATATCTTTCACCAGTAAACGCATTTCAAATAATTTTGATATCAGATAAAAGCAAAACAATTTCGCGCCGCGATAGGCGCCTCTGGAATTATTTAGAGCGTCGTCATCGCTGATTTTTGATGAATGATCTTCTCCAATAAATGCCGAAATCGATCATTTATTATGTGATAATTTTATTGGTACTTATCGTACATTACAATTCATTGCTTTGACTCAATTTTATAGAAAATCTATGTTAACAAATAGTGTTATTAATGAATAAATAAATTTCAAATAAAATTGCAGTAAATTCTAATCTGATTATGGGCTAGACACATTCATTACTGTTTTAAATCGTTCCCATTGATTTTCTGATGTTGCTTCCTCAATGATTGAAGATACGACAGATGATAAATACGGCCGAGAATGAGAAGTGACGGTCACGCGCCCTCGGATGAAGTCTGATCAATGAACACCTTTGACCTCCAACCACCTAGACACCATTGCCAAGCCCGATCTGATTCCAGCGATATCTGGAACTGGCAGGAAATATAAAAGAATTGCTCGCTGCAGGGTGACCAATCCGCCAGCTGCAAGTAATCTCTGTATTTCTCTAGTCTCTCAGTTTACACGCTTATTTTACGCCTGAGCAAATAAAGATACAATGCAAAATATCCCATTCAAAGCTTGAGACTTGAGCGAGATATAAAAAAGCACAGAAACAAAATAAATGGGCATTGGGTGCGTACGTGTGAGGCCAAGCCGGAAGAGAATATCAGTCGGAAAATGTGGCCGATGTGGCAAATGTGGTAAACATAGAAAAGGTGGATGCTGTTGGAAAATGTAGATGCAGACACGGGAATATTCTCTCAAATGTACCAAGGTGATTTAATGTTGGCTGCCATTCGATTTACAAGCTCATAAATTTGGGTTTATATGGATGATGTTATTTTTGTGGCAATATTTTTGTTTATCATCTGTGCATTGTAAGAAAATTGACAGCAATGATACATGTGTATACAACAGACATGATAGCATGACTTAGTTATTTGTATTTCTTATTTTCTTCGCCTGTAAAATAACCAATATTAAATTTCCACCTATCTAATTATCCAAACGAAATATTCCGTAGTCTTAAGTATGAAACAACCTCATTATAAAATACTAAATGTGTTGAATTCTAGACCTATTGTTTTGAGATATAATTATGCACAACAAAGTGTAATAAAATAACACAATTATAACTTTTCTCCGTTGATTTTTTGTTGTCTGTTGTAAGCCAAAATACAAACTTTTTTAACTTTTCACACTTTGTACGTATGTAATTCGCCGGTTTTGTAAGTGGAGACGAACTTGGAGGAAAAATGTAAAAGTTTACCCCACGTACAGCAAGTTGAAAAATAGAAAGGTGCAGGCGAAAAGTTGCAAATAATAAACTAAGTTTGTAGCACAATGGAAAAAATCCGTGTATAAAATGAAACCAGGTTGAGAAGTATACCATAAAATTTCAAAATAACCAAAGCGAATGAAAATCTACACACAATAACTTAACTCGAAAGAGAATTTAGGAAGCAGATTTCGAACAGCTTTGATAGCAACAACTACAACTCCCTAAGAGATTACCACAATTGCCTATTAATCTATACCTCTAACAGATGTCTCAGTGCTTTAATGCTAAACTTAGAACCCCGCGTTGGAAATTCATCAAGTAGAGGAATTCATCAAGGCGTACAATCCTTCACTTTCTCAAGCAAGTCACTCTCACTACTTGCGGAAAATACACCACGCGATGTTCAGCCATATGTTGTAAGCATCTATAAGCATACATAAGAGTCTCCTACACATACTGTGCTTGCATTTCAAACAAAACTACAAGCCACTCATGAACCATTAATGCAACGGGGGCATACGTTGAAGATATACACATGACACTACAACATGAGAATAACTAATACGTAGGTGGCGCTCGCATGCAATCCAAACTTGAGGAGTTCACATTAATGCTAAGGAGAAGATATCGGCTCATTGCGTTTATCTCTTAGCCCATTACATTGCTCCGACATTAACAATAATTCACAATTACTCAACGTGCATCGCAATGGAGCTCAAACTACACCGACGAGGCATTTCAGGAATTCCAGGTAGTAACACAGGTTCAATTTTCATTGTAGCAAATAAATATAATTAAGCTGAATAAACCCAAATCAAAAGAAATAAATTAATATACCCACTTCCATCCTGGAAAACACATTCGTAATTGTTTGCTCTGCCAGGGGAGCAAAGCGCAGCGAAAACCGCCAGATCAAACGACGTAGCCCACCAACCGCAGTTAATTATAAACACAAATGGCACTGATGAAATAATTCATATGTGTGCACACGAATTGCCGAGTATACGAGCAAATGATCACTCAACCATCAACGCTACGATGACAAATAATGAGTAAATCAAATCCGAAATTGCGCCAGTATTGCGAAATAGTAAACACTAATTCTTTCTGACTATGGGATAATGCTGTATACCCATATTGTATTATTTCAATTTATACTGCAGCGTATTTGCAATGAAAGTGTATTCAAAGCTATTGTCACATTTTATGTTGTACTAAAGTATATTTACGATTTTAATATCAGGAATATTTTGGCAAATAAAAGTAGGTTTGAGTAAAATTTGTAGCATTTTCACCGTTGTTATTAGAATACGCATAACTTAAATTATATATCATTTCAAAATTAAATCATAAATCGCTTAATAACTCGTCAAATTTTCTTGACTTCCAACATGGGAGATTTTAATTAATTAAATTGACGGTTTACGGTTGACTTTAGCAATTTTGGCTGCCGCCTTAAAGACATACAGCTTAAAATTAGGAAAACCAATATTTTGCTTCGTTTGTCGATGGACTTTATAAGATGTTGACACGAGTGACTATAACAATAACGCCAAATTACGCAAACAAAAAGGTAGTAGAGATGCGCGATGTTTTCCTAATTGGAATAAAGTGGCAGCGAGAACGCTCGAGATCTGCCAGACCCCCATGACTGCTATACCCGCCACTGCCGCCAATGTGACTCCGGATTAATGCTGTTTACATACGAATACAACGTGCACCAAAACAGAGGTGCTTGTGCCGACGCAGTGTTTATCTTTGCCTCCACCGCCATGTAAAGTCACTAGGCTAGAGCGAATGCAAATTTATTGTTTATGATAACGAATTCTCAGCCGTTAATTGCTCCTGGTAAAATATTTCGGTATTATATTGTAAGAATCCGTATTTAAAAAAGAATCAATGTTCATATCTCAATTAGCACATTTTGATTGTCCATTATAAAAAATTCGAATACTGCTCTATTATTGTTCAATTTCAAAACTAATGTCGGATACTGGACCACAAAAACATCCATTCAGAGATTCAGTAACATAAAACCTAATTGTATATATGGACAGCGTAAGTGTATCTATACAGCAACCGCCCCCTGTTGCCTTTATTGCAGTTTTATGCATCAAGTCGTCGGTCGTCGGTCGTCGTTGCTGAAATGGTCGGCTATGTTTACGATGATTTTACGCGTCGCGAGTCGTTTAATACCTTTCATAATGCGCGGATCGTATAAATCATCTCTTGACAAAACGAGAGAAGAAAAATGAAAATAAACGCATTAGCACGGCCGATGGCAGCAGAGAGGATAGTGGTGGCAATGCTGACAACGCCCCTTAAACCATATTTAATTTTTAACGATGATGAAAACTTTTACGACTTTAATGAAAATAATAAAATCCTTCGCAAGTGTATATCCTACGTGGTGAAGTACACTCCAAATTGAGTGCGCGATGTGACAATATGGTGATATTATCGCAGATTTGCTCAAAGTCTTGCGATGCGACAAAGGCACATGCGGAAACACCAATCCTGCGCCGCCTTCTATCCGGCGTTGTCTTAATCAAGTTATGCGCGAAAAGTGAGAGAATTTATGTTGACTGGGTCGTTATTGTTACTCATTTTACATGGAGGAAAATAGAATAATGCTTTATTGCTTATTGTCATGATGTGTAATCAAATTAAAACGGTTGTTTCTGTTAATGTAGAGGATAATATTTATAAATTAAACTCACTAATCCAAGTTTGGTTGCATCAAATGTTGTTTCTAAAACATAAATCTAAATAAGACTTTGTTCAAACACAAAAGTTGGTAATAGCAATATTTTCATAAATTACGATCTTCTTATTTCTTGCATAAAGTTTAAAGCTGTCGACTTTTTCTTCAACGTCAATCAAAATTGTATAAATTTTAAAACCCTGGAAATAAACACAAATTTCATACTTTGAATTTCCCAATAAAATACGTTTGAACAACTGATACTGCAACAATACGCGTCATTTAATTAATCAAATTATTATTCTTACAAGATATTATCCTCTTAGTTTATATCGCTTTTTCTTTGCTATTTTAAAACATGACAACTCATAGCCCCCATACAAAACGTCATGTTTTTCAGCCAGCTCCTTAGCAGATGCGGAATATTTTGGCACCCTAGTCACGCGTCCTTTCTTTTTTCTTTTAGGTTGAGAAAAATATGTGACAAGCCGGCAGGCAGTAAGGTGCAAAGAATGCAGGCATGCGGGCGTAATGTTAATGTCCTTAGCCGCCGCCGTGGTTGTCGAGAAAGAAGCTGCTGACGCTCCTCCGTGGATGGCTTTACAGCGCAACGACGAAGAGACAAGCATAAAGCGTGCGAAAACAGCAAACGGGGCGCGCGCGCCAAGGTGGAAACAACGTGATGTTAGCACGAAAATAAAAGAACACGACGCCGTGTAGGAAAGAACAACATCGTCAACGATGGTAAGTGTGGTGTTGTATAATGTTGTATAGTCATAGGTCTAGAGCAAGCAAGCCAAAAACCAAGAAGTAGGGGCAAAGAAGCATTCATTATCAGAATATAAATAAATTTTATGATAAATAAACTTCACACTAAAGATTTAGTAAGCTTAACGAAAATCTGATTAGAACTAAATTTATTTGTTTTGTAATATATTGTTAAGAAAATTACTGTTTGTGTTAAAATTTTCTTATAGGCCAATGCTTATTTTGTTTTATGAGATCTAGGCCCATCTCTCCGTAATTCAAGGATCAACCTACAAGCCCCCCCTCATATCATCCAGTCTCCCAACAACAGCAATTTCATCAGATTTATCCCTGCACGCAGCAAAAAACGATTTTCAAAACCATACAAGCACATCTACCCTTGGTACAAGCACCACATGAGGTGCGGAAACAACTAAAACACCATCCTTAACCACATGGCATGTCATATTTGGTCTTCTTATAAAAATGCTCCCAGATATAAGTAGCCATATCTTTTATAAATAGCTTTGTAAGAGGGCAGAAAGATAATGTTATAACCTTTACAGATGATGACTATGATGAGGTCTTATCAAAAGAGCCAAGATTGCTTGTACCTTGTCGCATCCTATTATTTCGTAAGAAATTTGATTTTGTTAAGCATGAAACTACAAACAAACTATATAGGTATTGTTGGTATATAAAAGGAGTTCAAGCAAATTGTGTAGAACTGACACACTTAAAGAGTATTAAGGGACCTTCCTTCATTATCATTTCATCATCAGTCAAAATAACTCAAGCTTATCCAATTTAATGTTCTCGAAAAGCCACAGCCAAGGTTTTTTACGACTTGGGACAGAAAGTAGTTGAGCACGAATGTGCTGACTACGCTTCCTGCATTGGTATCCTAGATACCGTTTTTTTAACTTATCTAATTTCCAGATGGAATTTAATTAAACAATTCTGCATGTTTGCCCAGAACCGGATTGTCCTGGCTTGAGCACCCAGGCTGCCTGGCTAAAAACCATACTTACAGGATGTAAATTAAAATATTAATAATAAAAAAAAGCTTCTGAAGCAGAACACATCTAGCTGGAGAAGTCTAAATATTGTAGGTGTTTTTGGTTTTCAGCCTTTATTGGTATTCTAGTTACGATTACGTGGTAAATTCATCGATATGCAGAAGATGTCACCGAATAGTAGATATGCCAACAGAAGGCAGCAGTAAAGTGGAGAGAGTAAAGAGAGTTGCACAGAGTACGAGGGTAAGAGTGGAAGTGGACCAAGCACGCGTACTTGAACTCCTTCGTAGAATTTTCTGGTGAATGTGTGGAGATGAATTTGATGTCCTTCAGAATACCGCCCGAAGATGGAAATGAAAATATTTTGCACATCTTCTTCACTCAAACTTAAATGTATCCACTTTTACCAAAAATGGGTTTCTTTCGTTCCTAACAAAATTTGATTAAACAAGTAAAAACTTTGTATCAAATGGGCAAAAATTGATTTTATCTCCGTTTGCAGAAAAACAATTGCAGCAAGCAGATAAAATAAAATGGTCTCGCCTCGAAACAGTCGGTTTGCCTCGGGGAGCATGTTTTGGTCGGGTGAGCATTTTACGCGCGGGCGTCTAAATTACCCAAATGCACATTTACAGTAAACGAAACACGGTTAGAAACAGGGTTAGTGTGCGGCCTGGCGGCGGCGGCAGCAGCGCGCACAAACCGCTTCTCGCGTGTGCGCCGGGCGCAAGCATGCAAGAAAGAAGAACGCGCGCGCGCCGCAGCACTATATTTTTCTGGATGATAAATAGAAATTGCGAGGCAATAAAATTGCACGCGCCTTTCTCTAGCCGGGGGGCCCGTCTCTCGGCTTTATTCGACGAGATTTAGAATTTCGTGCGGACGCAACCGAGATGAAGTTTACGGTTTCGTAGACACATTTAGTAGAGATACTAGCAACTTCCAAATATACAGGGCAGTAAAAATGTATATCATCTATAAATAAATTTGAGCAAAATTAATACATACGGCTGTTTTCTTCTAAACTTGCAATATAATTAAAGGAATCACCAAACAAAGTAATTATAAACCGCTTTGAGTAAGAAATAACATTTTTTGTCAAACAATTACGTTTCACACC
The DNA here is from genome assembly GCA_027574925.1 of Ecitoglossa quadriceps. Taxonomy (NCBI): domain Eukaryota; kingdom Metazoa; phylum Arthropoda; class Insecta; order Coleoptera; family Staphylinidae; genus Ecitoglossa; species Ecitoglossa quadriceps. Next base: position 159,433 of record JAODGC010000894.1, on the reverse strand, counting down.
CTCTCAAAGAAAGAAAAAATCTTGTGAAACGTAAGTGTCTCTACGCCTTCTCTTCAGAGTGTTGTTATGTGCCCCAATGTCTGCATGTCTCTACAATCGGGGGCTTGGCACAAAGACGATGTCCAGCAATGGCAGCACGACTCGTCAACTATTACCCGAGCGATGTATTGCCCTCAGTCCTGCTGCCAACACACATTGATACTGGCCTTTCTGGCTTCCAAAGGGCGGACTGTTTCAACCACTTGATGGATGTGACAATTAGGAAGGTCCGCCGCCGCCAGCGTCAAGCCGAGTGAGGAAGAATTGACCGGGGCGCGTGTGATTGACGATGTAACGCTCGAATGCAATATAAGCTTTTGATTTTGCTCCAGCCAGGCATCGAAAACGCTTTCGATTCGTGAAAGACTAAAGTGCAGACTTCAATTGGAAGAATTAACTTTGACTAATAGTCTTTTATTAATGTTGTTTCCAACGTAAATGTGATAAATAAGCAAAGCAAATTGTAAAAATATTTTATATTCAATAATTGACTTATTTTCCGAGCGAATTCAATCGATTGCAGAAAATTTGCTTGACAATCGAATCAATGCATGAGCAGAGCAGACAAGCAAAACGATGATGCTTGAAAACGAAAAAGCAAGGGAAGCAGAAGAAGAAAACTTGTCGCTCGACGATTAAATCAGCATCAGTGTAATAGCGCGCTGCTGGTGTTACTAGTGTTTGCAAAGGTGTCGTCATCGCCGCCCCCGCGCCCTCAAATGTAAACAGCACGGTATTCAAATTGGATTGTTTTCTCCTTCAATATCTCTCCGCTCGGCAAAAGGTGCTGCGTGTTTTTTCGTTTTTATTTACTTATTCGCATTCCAATTTCACCCTCTTTACCATCATTGCGCCGAGTGGAACATGCGCGACAACGACGCGAAATAGAGAAATAACGCCTCCGCAAAGGAAAAGGCGAGTGGTGCGAAAATAAGCGTCGAGCATTCGAACACGGCGCACTGGCTGAAGAGGATAATTGTGTTTGTCGTTCGCCTAAATGCCGAAACGCTTTCGGGGTGCAATGTGTAGGCATTCAATTTTCCAGCTTCCAAGCAAAAATAACATGAAACATGTGGGCAAAAAAGTCTCAACGTGCCCATTGAAAAAATCCAAAAAAAGTAAAAGGAAAGAAAAACCCTTTAAATGCCCAAACATCTTCTCACCATCAAACACGTTGTAAAGTCGTGGCGCATGCAAGAAAAATGTAGGAAGATGTTCCCATTCACATAATCTAGGATGGTAGCCAAACGCGCAAATAAAACGCTTCGATAATGTTATTGATGATTTGCAATCTCTCCAATTTCTCGCCAGATATATCTTTGATCGTGCACGGCGTGCAGTAATAGCGCATGCAGACACCAGTCTTTATCTCTGCATATCGCTAGCGAAGCCCTTGGTGCGAGTGATGTAAGTCTGGCATTGTAAGCAGGACGAACAGCCCAACTGCAAGCTGGAGAACGACATAAAGTATATTACCGAAGCTCGTGGCGCCGTGCCACTCGAAAACGAAACGCAATCTAAATTTTCAATATCAATAACTTACTACATTATGCAGTCGAATTTGCGTGCGCAGGTAGTGCGAGGGATTCGCTTATATTGGCTCCAATCCAATACCATTTACGGAGTACAAGCCAACTGAAGACAGAAGGGCAGGCAAGCAAATAGACACAAGCATATTTTACTTGTTTGGATCCACAAAATATAGGACAAACTCCAAGAGATATCAAATAAATTAAATTCGAGTGACAAAACAAAGAAAATTTCTTATTCCAAATACATATAAATTAAATTCAATAAAGTATCAGGCAAGCTACTAAATCAGCAAATAGGATCAATAAGAATATCATCAATCATATTTTTATAGCTTACAACAAATGTCATTTAAAGAATAATGGTTTACCCTTGTGTTACCCAATTAGCACATGTCACATCGCCACCATTCACATGTTATCCACATTTCAATCAAAGCATTCAATCCAGTTAGCCTACATTGTGTTTGCTAACGACAGGAAGCGGTGACCCCAGTGTTACCAACTTAAAATTCGATTAGACCAAACTTTCCGTCGTTTGCCAGCACCAACTTTAAATTAACTAAGCATAACCGGGTTTTGGATTTAGTTTCTTAATTGAATTATCCGCTTATCAATAAAATTGAACTAATCCGCACGCAATTTATGCGGCACTCTTAATATAATTGCCTAGGATTGTTGCACCCCGATGTTTGCTAATACTATTTTTTGCTCTACCACGTTCCAAGCTGGTGTGCAGGAAAATTTTATGCGGCGTCGAGTCATGGAAGTCGTGGCTAACGTTTTAATCCAACGTATGTGAAACTGGCGGTTTCGTACGCACAAAAATGCAATAATCCCTGTCGCACAAACAATGATTGCGGTTGTATAAGCAAAATGGCAGCCGGACCACAAACAACAGACACTAATTTAATCTGTGTTCGTTGCTTCACTCAGGCGCTGGAGCCGTTTTTCGTGATACCAAACAGACAGCAAGCTAAATTACACTGAAACAAATATGGCTAGATATTAATTAATACCGTGTGTTCTCGAAAAACAAGCAAAACGTAAAGAAACTTTCCAGCAAAATTACCACAGATAGCATTTTTGGTGTGGTCTTGCTATAAATTTATAATAAAAAACAAAAACTAGAATGATACTCTTCGTAAAACTTTAAGGCTCGCCATAAAACCACCCAAGAAGTTTATTAAATTAAACATTTCAAAATGTTTTAATTTTATACCTCCAGGGTCAAAGTAGTGTTGTCTTGAGAGTAGAGAAAATTTAGAAATATATTGTTCTGAGTTCATTAAATGCGACTTAACGTAGTGTGTCGTCTTCCGGGGCGCTTCTTTTATTTCCATTTTTTCCCGGCGCCGCTAAGTTGTCCGCCGCCTCCCCAACCACGTTGCAATCAAACGGCAGCAAAGAAGTGGTCCACGCCGAAAGCTTTCCAGCTTTCCAGTAGACGTATAAAGTGCACAAACGTATTTCTCAAAGTTGATCCGCACTAAAAACAGAAAAACATGACGTACGCGACAAAACAAGCAGCAAGAGTAGTGCGGTTCATAACCGCAACGTCTTGTTAAAAAGCCCAATATGGGTAAGGACAGTAAGCTGGTTATTAAGTTCATCATATCAAAATTAAACTCCCCCAACTGGAGCTGCATTAGAAGGATGGGAAAGAAGTGGCGAGTTTTTGGCGACGGCGACACGGAAGCAGCGAAACAATGAGGCTGGGAGACAACGAGAAACTGTGTCACGAGAATAATAAACTTCGCAATGTCGCCGGGGACGGCAGCAAGGAGGAATAAAGTTCGAGTTATTAATGTTATTAATTCGCCAAGCTTCGTCGAGCAGAGGCAAAAACTTCACACGGAATCGAAGACAGCAATTTAGGTTAGATTAAAACTTCCACAATTGGAATAAATTCCAAGAGAGAATTAACGAATTAATCAGATGTTTGAATGTTCAAGAGGAAATCAGAATTCAATTAAAAGCATTTATTAAATTCGGTGTGATTATACAAATTTTAGTGTACCAATGAGAAGAACTCAAATTTCAATTCAAATTTGCAAGATGGTTCTATTAAGATGTCGAGTTCATTATAAGCAACGTTCTTCTATTTTTCAAAGATTTTAGTATTTACGAGAACGGGTTACTTTATAATAAAGCACACACGACAAGACGATGACACCCAGGATCTGATGTCCTGCGCTCGCGCACTAATGCATCCCATTCTGAGAGTGACAGTAATAAATTACTCCTTCTAAAGGACTCGTGTATCCTTGTCGACACAACCCGGCTGAGTAGTACGTCGCGTAACAACGGGGTGCATCGTGCAGTAGTCGCACCGCACTCTGTGAGTTTAGCTTATTTCCTCATGTAGATACAAATCAATCATCCCAGAATTTTCCAAATTGCACCAAATTTACAAATTCCAAAGAAAACAAACGCCACTCACTTCTTCCTTCGCTCTGGAAGTAATCAAACTTCATTAAAGGCCAATAAGCATTTATAACGCTTTGTATAATTGCAGGAAAACTGTTTGTCTTCGAAAATATTCACTTGTCGCATGCAAAGTGTACGCCTGCACGAAAATACACTTTACACGAAACCCCACGTAGGGGTAAAAAGTATGAAGAATGGCAGTGGTGGCAGCAGCATGAGAAGCCGTAAGAAACACAAAAACGTGGAGCAAAAATCGCAAAAAGGCAGTTACGCATGCGGGTGGGGGTAACAAATGTGCGAAGGAATGGCAAACAAGGGAAAAATGCATTATGGCAATGTGGGACTATCAAGTGCATCATGGGCGGAGGCAGTGTAACAAAGCATAGTGGCAAAACAAATTGCAAAAAAATATTTAGAAATATACGAGTAATATAATATTATCGCTGTTAAATGGGAGGGCGCCGCAAATTGAAGCGGAAAATAAAAGACCACATTAGGAGTGAATAATAGACAGATATAGTTGTGGAATAAAGAGAAATAGAATAGTAGTCTATCATTAGATTAGCTTCTAGAAGTTGGGCCTACAATTAGTAGGGTGTTAATAAAAAGTACAACAAAATCATAAGTAGATTTGATATGAAATGCAGCTAAATAGAATTTAGTCTACACTTTCCAGAGCACAATTCCAGATACAAAAAAAATAAATTTTAATAACTAAATTTTAGAATGTTTCATTTGTTTCAGATGATTTGTTTGTGATTAAATAATAATTTAGTAATTAAAATCTATAAGTGTGTAATACAAACCTATATTGGCTTAATACTTGAGAAATGAACAGAATGGAATAGACACAACGCATTTTCATAGATAGTCCTATAACTAGTCTATTTAAAATTTTCTCGCATCTTCTCAAAAACCTACTAATAAAAAACCAACTTCCAACGATAAATAAATTTGTCTGCCTCAAAAACTAATAATTCTAAACAACAACTCTCCACAATCCAGTTACTCCTTTTATCCTCCACACCAGTGGAGGCATGAAAACAATAAGCGAGATGATGCAACGTGGCAGGAGGATGGCAAAGCTGAAGAAGTGGAGAGTAGAGCCCCAAGCTCTTCTCATCACAACGGGCCCGTTGTTGCGGGCACATGGAGTGGATCCCAATGCGAGGAATACGTCATTGTCGGTCCGACTCTTAAGCGGTCTGTAAGAGGATACTGTTCCTCTTGGCGCATTCGCGACTAACGATCCGTATGAATAATAATAACGTTTATGGCCTATGTATTAATAGCACTCGAAAGAAGTGGATATTATGAGGTCGGACGAGAGAGCTTTTTATTCGTTGAAACGAGGCTTTAAAAATATCCTTAGTATCCAAACGGAGCTCAAATTAAATCGAAATGCATACATATATTGCTAAAAGTAGTGTGATAGACAATAGAGAAGCAGTAATATAGTAGATGTAAAAAATACTATTACCTCTCTTAGATAAGAAACAATTAGAGATAATTGTGTCTCAATAAGAAGTAATTTCAACCACTTTGTTATCGTGGCGACTTTCCTATGCCTTCATTCCAGATGATCATCTTGTGCAAATATATTATACTCAAAATGTATAGAGTGTTCTATAAATTTACTTTAACATAGTCAAAATAATAAAACATAACAATGTAACTACCCCAGCATGATATTATACATCGTTTCTTTCATTTTTTTAGTAAAGCAATTGCCTTCAAATTAAGCCATACTTTATTTTAAAAGCATCAACATCGTTTTTTATGTTTTACAGCATTTTTTTCTCGTGACAAAACACCTATTATTATTGCCTTGCATCATGTGCAATGCGTAATTGTCGGCAATGTAAAATTGTAATATTTATCGCCGGAGCAAATCTCAAGTGCAAGAGGGGTTGCAATGTAATGAGATTATTAGGCACACAAGCGCTCCAGGGCTAATATAGGACGGTGCACGCGATTATCGCATGCAGGCATGTAATTGCCTTTGGTCGACAATGTTTACTTGACTTATGTCTTTGTACGACTTGCCCGAGACAAGTGAATAAATATATGACATTATTTTAAAGCTGATAGGTAGCGCTTTATGACAGAGAGACTAAAAGAAAATATGGTATTTGTGAAAAGAAAGTAAAAAGATTGAAGTTACCATTTGTTCAAAACAATAAGATGATCTAGAGTGGATGGAAATCTAATCTGAAATTAAAGAAAAATTAATTTGAGAGTGACATATAGTAAAGATGTTAATTTCGTATGCGATGTTTATTATGAAACGATGTTTATTTCATGATCAGTAATTTAATGGTGATTTGAAAGTAAGTTTAATGTAAAAAATGATCCCTCTTAATTTAAACTTAATTAAAATTTGATCACACGAGATAATTACAATTTAAAAATCGCATTTCAATACTCGACCTCCCATCCTAATATTGTTTCATATTGGGATTTGCCTGCGCGCATAATTAGTTCTGAAGTGGGCGCACCACACACTCGAAAATTCAATTACGGCATTATTACGTTCAACAATGCATGCATTATTCGACTATTGAAAATAAAAACTCAACTAAAAGAACTGCGGAAAATGATTTCATGCCAATTACCGAACATTCTACTTTACCACATAAATAAAATTAAATGCGACTAGTTTAATGATAGACAAGATAAATCCCCCATATTCCACTTTATTCACAAATTTCATCCGTTCTCAACACCAGTTGAGTTGGAAGCTGGGCATCCAGCTCATTCCCACTCATAGCCCAACAATATGTGCTCACATGGTACGGTTTCGATGTGGGGTGATCCAAACAGTGCATGGTATTGCTTTAGTGTTTGACATTTTGAGGTTGATGTGAATAGTGGACAAATATTATTATTGCTATACTCGCACGGATTAAGTTAAACGCTATGCACTGCTCGCGGTGTGAAAATATACTTTGTAGATAATTGTGCCCCGGAAACATTGACGGAGTTAATGAGCCTGGAAATAAAACGCATCCGATGCAAATGAACCAGTTTCGCGTGCAACACATTATTCGAACGATGGATTGCCATTTGGGATATTAGAGATGAAGAGTTTATGCTGGGTATTGTAAAATCGTCAATCAATTGGAAATTGTGTGCACAAAGTCACTTAATAATAGTTGGTTTATTATTGTCACCGTTTAATTCACTCAATCAATCGATTTCCCAACACAATTTATACGTAACGTTCATCCATTTATTATCAAGTTTGGAAACTTCTTCAGATTCAAACATCTGCTAAAATAGAATCTTTCCCTGTATTGAACACAATTCGAAAACGTTGTCGTTGCTACAAGTCTTGCTTAGAATCTTGCTTGCCGCCGGCGACGACGATGGTGGCGCAATCGAAAACTTCCCCAAACGTAGACACACGCAAGCGTCTCGCATGGTGCAATATTGCGCGTTGCCCCCAAATTTGCTGAACTAGTCGAACAGCCGGCAGGCCGCTCCCGGTCGACGTATGTATACCGGTTGCCGCCGCACGCTAGGCGAACGAAGCGCCAACAGGCAAACACACGCTGCAATAAAAGCCAGGCAGTAGGAACAGCCTGCGCGTGGAATACGGAAAAAGTTGAGGAAAATGAGACGAAATAAACGAATAAGCTGAAAAAATATTCAACGACGGTAGAAAAACCTTCCCAATATGTATTTATCTAGCTAGCTGCTGTCGCTCTAAAGCAGGGAGAAGGATTTCCCTAGTAGAAATGTACGGAAGTAAGCGTTTCGCACGTATCGCGAAGGAATTGTACAATTGCATTACAGGCGAGGGTGGAAAATAGTATCCGAACAGCGTTCAACCCTGTAGCAGGTATAAAATTTTTCAAAAAAATTGTTACTCATAAATTCATCATATCGACGAAGCTAAAAGGAAAGGAAAATTACCAGGAAATAAGAAAAAATATTTTCAAAAGTTGAAGAAATAAAAAATTGAGTACAACTTGGATTAAAGCATAATTAAGATTTGTTTCTTTTGTATTCAAAGCAAGTTGACAAGAGAAAACCCTTCAATATTACGAGTTTGCTGCACGTTGCGTAATTTAGACTGAAACTGCGTAAAACTAGATGATGGTGGAGGCGCTAAGCAGTCGCGAAGAGCGTAGCATATTGTAATAAACTCGAGTTTCCTACACGCTTCAATCTTGTCGTAGATGTGGAGTAAGAAGCAATGAAGCATTACAAAAGTGCACTTAATTAATTTCCCATTAAAAGCCATTATTAGAGAGACGTAGAGCGTGTTCATCTTCAAATCAGCCAACACCCTTACCATATACCTAACAGTGGAATATACAAGATGTTTGTGAAAACATTCCAACTACGTTAAAATCAACAAATAAATAATTCTAACATAATCAAACTTTACAATTAACTTATTCTACTTTAGTACATATTTGAATTTATTTAGTATGCCGTATAAAGTTAAGATTGCTTGGGTTTATTTCGAATTTGATGAGACTTGTTTTCGGTTGTGTAACCGACATTCAGTTGCCATGTCAGTATCCTAACTTGTTGTATAAGCTAAACTCACGTGCGAGGCCACGAATAAAAAATTCCCCCGTGCGACCGCAAACGTGCACGCGCCGCCTCCAGATTCCGACAATACGCTCTAGCGCTACGGTCGCAAACACGCAACAATTACGTATTGATTACGCAAAATTATTGTTGTCACAAAGAGCGAAGGCCACACATAAAGAATTTCTGTTCGTGAGCTCAATTCAGCGATGCAATTTGATGGCGATAGAAGGAAACAAGGACACCGATCTAACCGTAACTGAAGTGAACCGCAATTACATCATAAAGTATGCACTTTATGTACAGGCAATTCATTGAATGACTAGAGTACTTCGCCATAAATGTATAGTGGAATAGTTGAATAATCAAAAGAATTGTAAATGGAAAAAAATGGGACGATTTTTAAAATGGGGATTTTACAGAGTAATTTATGCGGTTGGCGATATTTCGGCAGAGACTAAACCTTACGCGTTTGTCATGATCCAACAAGCTACTACCACGCGCACCGCATTAGAAGGTAATAGATTACAGTTACGGCAATCACTATAATAAATAGATAATGCCGCACTAATATGGAAACAGTAGCTGTGGCGTGGTTGCTGCAGAGGTGGAGGAGGCAGTGCAACCAGTGATAATATTGGGCGCCGCACCAGGTATGATAGGGCTTGATTGACGGTCAACTGATTTACGAGCGAGTCGTAAATTTAGCCCAGAATATGCCTCTCTTGTCAAACGGTCTACGCAAACTCGATAATATGTGTACACAGAGGACAACATAACCTCCCAAATAAATATGTGAATTTCCAAAATGATATATTACGCTTCCAAATGAGAAATTTTTGTTTTTCGAAGCAAAACGTAGGTTTAAGGGTTTTGAATTTATTAGAATGACTGCCTTTCAGGAAAGCATTATTCAGCTCCTTTAGGCATTGTGTATATCCATCGTAATATCTCTCATCCAAGCTTAAACATCCACATCCACACAGCGCACTCATACATCAGTAGCAATTACCGAATGAGCCCATTTCGACACGAGCTGGGAATGTATATTGCACGCGATTAGAATTTATGGCAAACCTATGTGCACGAAACATAAAAATCTACGCCAGATATTCCTATTTCGATATCATCACCTATTCCACCAATAGTCTATTCTGAAAATTACCATTCGCCCACAATTACGTCTTATCACTTTTTACCCGCCCCACCCCGGAAAAGTAATTAAATTCCCTACGACGCATTTGCATCCAAGTGTGTAAAACTCAGCCTGATTTGCTTATCCTCTTGGCTTAGGAAAGTTTGAACCCATTGAAACCCAGCTCTGGTCCTACTAACCAAACGTAATGCTAAGCACTTTCCAGTTTCTAATCCACGCCAGCGACGCACAATAGGTAAATAGATTGTCGTGGCACATCCTCGAATTAGCGACACGCGCGAATAGCTGGCTTCCTGATGGGCGCTGCACTAGGAAACGAATATATTTAACTTGCCGCGCAAATAGCGATGCTTCCAGGATGAATAGCAAGAAGGTGGCAGTGCTGTGCTATTAAGACCAGGAATGCGGCGTGGGTGCTTTATTATTGTCGCAATTATCTTCGGTGCGCGTTCGGCTGCTGGGTGAATAATAACCAGGAATGGAATGATTAACGTCGAGGATTAATTAGTGAATTGTATATTGGGATTAAATTAATAATAACAAAATACACACAAATGGAAAGGACTGTAAATTAATCAGTAAGTAATATTCGGAAAATTAGAAACCGTAGCAATACAAAAATCCATATTCAAATTTACAATAAAAAAACATTGTATCAGTATAATTAAGCAAAATCAATACATTACTACTAATTAATTATAATTACTTTAAACCGAACAACGACTTTCAGACTAAATTTTTAATGCACTCTATAAATACTTTAAGGTAACAGCTAGTAATATTCTTAAAACAAATAACATCAGATTTGATTGAAAACAATTTAATAAAAAATCAAATTACTTTGAAATGTACTACACCACATAGCTGCACTGCATTGACATAATGAAAACATTTTTCTGTCCACAATAAAATAATGAAATAAAAATAATCCACCACAAATCAATCCCAATGCTTCAAAATATTTAGTTTTTCCATTTATATTGTACTGACATTTGCATATTATCCAAAAAAAATCTCCCGTTCTTTACAAATTGCACTAGATAACAAAATAGTTAAACAACTAGCAAAATTATTTTCCAACATTCAACCAAGAAATCTTCTAGGTAAACTTCTTTTGATGAAACAATTTTGTAACTCAAATTACATTCCCAAACAACTCTAGAAACGCCTTTGTTATTCAATAATAAACTTGGAATATTTAATTGTTCTAATATTTAGTTATCCTTCCTCAATATAATTCCTTCCAGCCACTAAATATAGATGAACATGCATCACGCATCGGATGATGAATAACACTGCACATCCACCAGCTCAAATCCTGCAGTATATCAGTTATTATTACACCACACCAAGCACAATAGTAAGCCCGTTATAAACAATGGAATAGCTTGTGAAAGCAGCACTCTCTTTGTGTATCACCCATCACACATCACAAGCGACATTGCACCGTCGCATATCATTGTGCATCGACGCCTCATGTGGATATTAATAACAATATAATAACGTCGGAACGAACAACAGCACACTAATTCAGGCGTATACAATGTGCCGGCCATTTCCGCATTTAATTACGCTTACAAGCAACAAACTAAACGACGTTGCAAAGATGCTCCCAAATAAAGTTATCGTAAGAAGACATAACTTTGTTTATGTCTTGTGCAGTTTTTAGTGTTTTGCGCGCAAAGGCAATCATTAAAGTAACACTGCTGGACGAGTATAAAATGAAAATGGTGAAGGCGACGGGCAATAGCCAATGATATAAGTTATGGCTAAAGTGTTTATTGTTGCAATAATATTTTTCTTCATAAAAGAAAGTTGTTGATGATGATGTAGTGTTTATCTCCATTATTTATTTTTTGTGGTAAAAAAATGTTTGTTTTTTTGTTGAAAGAAGTATTTTTCTTACATTTCCTGCTTTCAACGGCAAATTCCTCCAATAAAATTTCCCATCGAAAAAACTCAACCTCCTATGTCAATTTCGCCATTCACGCTTCACCTCCGCGAACTTCCTACCCCTTTTGCCGTCTGCAGTCAGTCGCACGACTTGATCGTTTCCGCCTCGACTTCAAGTTTAGCTTAATACTCCGATTCGATACTGATTTTGGTCTCGTGTTTGCCCAGGGTTAGGGCTTCCTGCTTTCCAACTCCAGCAAGAGCCTTTTTTCTTTTCGATTTTAATTCCGGCGCGTCCAGAACAACGGTCATAAACTTTAACGATACTCCTTATGCGTTGCCCGTTTGCAAAGTCTTCTTTCCTATAGACGCAACTCATGACTTTTAGCGCTTCATTTCGGAACTCGAGAGCATTTGAAAATTGAGAAGAGAGGAGAGCTGCACAACAATGTGGTTACAGTGACGCTGACAAGAAAAAGGTCGCCGGTTTGAAATCATAAAAAATAATCGAATTTGCCAGTTTGGCACACAATGTATACAATGTGTCCGGTAAAGCCAGTAAACAATTTGTTACAATGACAGAAAATTAGGAAATGGAAGATATGAAGTAATAAAGTGGAGAAAAACGCGTAAAGTATTTTCTGACAAAAGAACGAGTGCGGAAACGAGTTGCGAGCGTGGAATTCGAAGAGGTTTTCATCTGTTGGCTGTTTAATGTTTTCCGTTGCTTCGGCAGCTTTGTGCTTTCTTCGTTCAGCACCGTCGTAAAATTGCACATATGACAATAGTTCATTACTTGCGTTCCTTTTTCACCCTAGCAAGCTTACGCTATTTATTCCCCTCATAAACCATAACCGCGCGATAACTAGCTCGACTGAAGAAGCGCAAAAAATGGGTTATGTCGCAAGAGAGATACCCGAACACTAACATCGAGGAAAAGAATAAACGTTTTTTATTGCGTTAAGCATCCCCTAAGTGCACATTACGCCCCCTAAAACGGAAACGTAAAAATGCACAAAACTAAATTAAATTGACTAGTAAAAAAGATGAAATAATTTGCATAAAATCAAACAAACACTAAATGCTATCTGTAATGTAGGACTGCAGGATTTTATTTTTAATGGATATTTTGTCACATCTGGCTCATATTTTTCAATCATTGAATTTTCCTCTGAATTCCATGCGTATAATGTGGTTAGTATTCCAGAAGCATCCAGCAAAAGCAGAGTCTCGCAAAAAAGGAATAAATAAAAAGATTGACAAAAAGCGTGGCAGGAAAAGCGCGTGATCGGGATTCCGGCACGCGGATATGTCTGCAGAAGTTCGTGCTTTGCGCACGTTTCAATTAGAAATCCCTGAGACGTGACGTTTTAGTATTATGATTATGCATGTACGAATATTTGTAGTAATAAACGAAAGAAGCCTGTTAAGTTTCCATCATAAACAATCAAAATCCAAATTCTCCATTACAAAAAATCTGCAAATAACATTTAGAGAAAATAAATACCAAGAAATACAAGGATAAAGCAACCTTAGATAAAACTTCGTATTTGTATATCATGCAATTCATTTCATTCAAATAAAATAACACAAAATGCATCTGGCTGTAGTAAAATAAGAGAAACCATAAAATGCAAGCGAAATAAACTTCTATCTCACTTGGCGCTTCTAACAGCAGTAAAAAATATCAGCATTTTTACGCAAGATGCAAAAGACGCGCGAGAAATTGAATAAATGCACTCGAGTTTAATTAGTCAGTGCCGCGAGTTGTAACACGTCTTAATTTACGAGTGCAAAACAAATGAAGTGTTGTGTCTGCACGTGCCCGACACGAAAATAATAACGCATACGAAGACGCCGGCGGCGGCAACGATGGCAGTGGAATGCCACTCTCCAAGACGCAAAGGGTAAATTTACTCGTTGGCGCGCAAATGAATTAAAGAATTATGAAATTAAAGAATCGCGCCATTAGGAAAATTAATTAATTAAGCAAACAAGTGCAAGTGCCTCGGGAGGGAATTAAAATGAAGCTGAAGTAGTGCTACCTGAATAACCAGCCTTGCCTTGATACACAATGCCAAAAAATAAAACTGGTTAAGTAAAATGAAAATTGCATAAGGTGACCAAAGAATATCCTCTTTTGACATTTAATAAATGCATGAAAATTACAATGTGTGAGACGTTAAGCGCGGCGGCTGCTAATGTCAGCGCTAATTAACACATATTGCAATTATTTCTATGCGCGCCGAGTTAATCGGTAATTTCATTAGAATGGAAAAACAACAGAAGGAAAATCTACTTTATTTTGATATTAGCTAAAGCAATATTAATGTAGACGTACGTTCATTAAAACTGAATTCCATTATGTCTAAACATTTTAACAAATCGGGATGTGATCTGTTGTAAAGAATTATGAATTGAAGTATTTAATGTGACCAAAGAACATTATAAAATTAGAATTGACAAAATAAGGGATAATCTAAGTGAAACTAAACTGACCAAACTTAAAATAAGTAGCATCAAAAAATTTTTTTTAATCGGAAAAATAATTGTAAGATTTTAATATGACTTGGTATGTGCAATCAACACTTACTAGAAAACTCCAAAATATAATTTAAATCAACTCTAACTAATAGTCTTTAAAGACTTACCATGGTTCCAATAAGTTGATTTAAAAATGCTTGAAACTAACTTTGCTGCTTGTTTTTCAATCAATCAAATCAATCATTTTATGTTTTAATAATCCAAGCTTTCCTCGCTTAATTGTTTCAAGTTATCATAGAAATTCAAAGATATTTAGAAAAGTAAATAAATTTTATATGAAATGCAAAATAAAAATAAATTTTTAGCCCCAAAGACAGTTTAAATTAATTAAACTTATAGATGTCTCTATTAAACAATATCGTCTTTGAGAATCTAATTTATAGCACAAGATATGAGTCCTTTAACCGCCTCCACTGCAGTTATAAAATAAACCCGAACCTGTATTAATGGCCCTGTACACTAAACAGAAACCAAAAACACCACCGAAAATAAAGACAAACGCCGCATATAACTAAAACAAAATAAAACCTACAAAGAAATAAAACAAGCACCTAACCATCATATCCTCTCAGAGAAATAAAATAAAGCAAAGAAAAAGATAAAAAGTAGATTTATCCCACCAAAGTGTCGTGCGTTTTTGAAACATTTTTCTTATATGAGACCGCCGTCCGTTCGTAGTACTCGCAGCCCTCTTTCCAGTTAATGACCATTAAAATTGGCTTTATGAAGAAAGCCATGCGCGTCGCCAACGCCAGCAAAGAGAACATCTTTGGCCACCGCCATGGCAGTCGCGCGGGTTATAAAAGTCAGCGGTGTAATCCGCCGCCGCCGGGACGGAATATTGGACCATTAAGAAGTATAAAAGCGTGCTTAATGTTTCATCCTAAGCACACACGCGTGCCGAATTGGACTTGTGGAATAAAAAGCTCTGCCTTGGCCTTAATGAAAGAAAATGAAAAAAAGATTATGTGATGATCGATGTGGTCAAGTTGAATTCAACACAAAATAAAAATTAATGTTCAAGTATTCCAAATTTGGTATTGAATTTGGTGATTTTAGAAAAAAATTTTGCAGAATTAATGCAGCAGTTTATAACAAAATAATTAAATATTATAGAAATAACATTAAATCAATCTTTATGAAGCATTAATTATATACCTCCGACATAAATAGTGTTTAACAAGCCCAATGAATTGTATAAATTGTTCATAAAACAATTCAGGTAAAAAACAGTTATAGAGCAATTCAGCCAATTTCTAGCCACTACATAACGCAGTTTCATAAAAACCAACAAACATAATAAAACTTGAAACTACCTATAAATTTATTAACAACCCTCTCGCTAGATTACCAAATTTTTAACACTTACCCATTCCCTACCCAAAAAAAAAAACAACCTAAATGATTTCGTTAGAAAGACGTAAAAACTAAACGTACACAGTTGTTAAAAACAAATCTAATATCCACACACCCCATATTTTATGCCATTTTTTATATTTTCCCTGACGCATTTGCGCCCTGTTTGCTCACGCGCTCAACTAACACAATCTACGCGGGATACGCGTGCAAATACTCGTCAGCGTTGGACTTTGAAAATCCATACGGGAAAGCTGAACGAAAGTTTGTGTTGGCCAACTAACTTTCATTCCCATTCGTAAATAGACGTTGACTACCATCATACACATTAGGCTAAAGCATGGCATACAGAGAGAGCGTAATGTAACGCGACAAAAACATCAAATGCACCATGTCAAACAAAACAGGCAGTAAATTCGCGTTTAATATAATTATCACAATCAATAACAATTATATTCTGCTATTAATTGCAAGCTGTAGGCTGATGTGATGATGTTTGTGCAGAGCACGAGGTTCGCAGCATTTAATTTCGTTTTCTGTGCATCGTGAGTTGTGTTAATATCCAAATTAAATTGACAACGTTATAACCTGGATTTATTTAAATGCAAATCATAGTTTCATGTGTAATTAAGTTTAATTTATTTGAAAATATAATTGAATGTAATGAATATTTCGAAACCAAACGAAAGATTGCAGAGTACAGCAGAACAATATCAAATGACCTATTTGCCCGAGTAAAATCTCCCAATAAGTTTTCTGAGAGAATCCCTTTGTGGACAGCTTATTCTTTGTTGCGTGCAAAGTTCTTCACCGTTACCAATCACATTTTGCGGTGGGCTAGTGGTATGATAACATGTTCTCTTCAATCTTCACTGAAGTATCAAAAACATGGGACACTTCGTAACATGCCACTTTCCTCCAGTATTGAATTCGCAAAAGGACTGCTTGAGCTCGAGCCTCACCTAGAGGCTCGAACTCACAACCCCTACATTGCCCACAACTACTGTCTTATAAGTATTGTGCAGTAACCAATTACGCCACTAGAGCGTTGGTGCCCCTGCCAAAACAAACCCAACTGCTATAACCAGGTAAAATGCAGGAGGGAAGTAGAATGTATACGCTGGTCTATTCTCATCAGCTATTGCTGTTTTTCTCTTGAAGATGAATTGAAAACATGCCAACCTTAACTTTTTACTTGCTTCCAATTAAACCACTTCCTTTACAGACTTATTCAAGGTGACACATCGAAGATGCCTGGAAGTGAGCACTTACTTTAGGCAATAGACGCAACAATGGAACGCAACGGGCGGACGATAAAGTAAGAGCCATCGCGGGACTTTAGTGTCAAGTCGCAGACAAATTTATCACGTTTAATTGTCCCATCTCGACGCTTGCGCGACGCAGACTTAATAAACTTAATAAGACTTGCGGATATCAATTTAATCCGTTCGGATTATACGAGTTCATATTGTTCCGTGGACGAGGACTAACGAGCACTACCAAGACTCACGCGTCCTTAGAGAGGAAGACAAAGGGCAATAAAAATCTTTTTAAAAGTCAGGGAAAAAAGTGTTTAAATTTAAACGGGCATTGAATGCGTCTTTTTTAACCAAAATACTAAATTATCTATAATTATTTTGTTCACTACTAAAACAAACCCAGCTCAAATCAATTAAATGTATCTCTGATAATAAAAATAAACATTATTCCGATTTTTTTGTCATGTTTAGCTTGGTGTGGCCAGCACAGAATTGAATTTATTCAGGTCGTCCAAGACTTCATAAGACTCTCCTTGAGGTCCAGAGGGGAAATAATGCAATCATAAATGCGATTGACTTGAAATCCCACGGGTTATCAGCGCGAAACGTCGCCAAAGCCTGACCCGACAAGCAGCAGTCAATGCCCCAAGACGCCCACAACCCTTATCTGTTATCTATCTATCCATCTATCTGATTTGCCAGCAATTTCAAGGGATACCAGACACACAAATAAGGATAGCCCATAACAAATCATTCAAGTACATTGTTTGCAATCATTTTTGTTGACTACGGGGAGTAATCCTTTCAGTAGCCACCTAACAAAAACCCATCTGTCCCAACTAGCATCACTCATCAATTGAATAAATTACTAATGACCCTATAGCTATTCTCGTATTGTTTTCGATCGGAGTGTAATTGTTTTTACATTGGAATAATTGCTCCGGCTCCAATGCCTGTTTTTCTACTTTCCTTTTGTCCATTGTTTCATTTTAAGCGCAGTGTGGTTGTGCTAGGTGCCAAAGTAGTTCAACAGCGTTAACCAAGACTTCCTGCGCCAGGTCTTATCGGCGGAAAATTACAAATCGACCCTTTCCCGATTGATTTATATCGGTCGCGGCTGGCGGAGAGGATACGTGCGTCGGGCCGGCGGTGAGCAGAGGAAATTAATTGTTTTATTGCATTACATTCGCCGCCCATAGAATAGACGTATATAGTTATGTGCTATGTAGGTGAAGATATAGATTACATACATACATTCACCTGGAGAAAGCTACTATACTCTGGCAATACATTTCGATCACGATAAAAAATACGAGCGGAAGGCTAAGGGTAAAGTCTTGGGACAACAACTAATTAAATGAAGAGAATGTGCCAAGTAACAGTGATATTAGCTTCTACTAAAATATATTATAGTGGAATAGAGTAACACTGCAATAAAATGCAATAAATGTGCTTTGAAATAAAATATCATTTTTAATTATGATTAGGACAAGAATCCACTATTAGCGCAAATAATTACATTATGGTAATTGGATTGCAAGTATTTTTTATTTGAATGAATGTAAACTTAAAGATGTATTTGCCTTTTTCTTCTTACGTGAAGAAAATTTTTTATAAAGATGAAATTTCGTATGTACATTGTGGTTTAAACTGATTATGAAATGTATTAAAGAATTGTCTCTTCATTATTAAAACAAACACTTTAATTGCATCTAAATAAAGTAAATTTTGGCAAATTTTGCATCCTCGTTAATTTCTTATACCCAGATGAATTATTCACATTAAAATGCAAAGTAAAAAATATTCCCAATGAGAAAAATACCCCTAACTTCATAAACCTTACGCGGCCACTACCGCTCTGAAAATATATTGTCAAACTTGCGCTTTTTGTGCGCAATTAAAAAGTTATTAATGAACTTTAATTGTCGGCCACTTTTTGGCACGCGGTTGCCGCAAACGTCGTTGGTGTCGCACTAAACCACTAAATACAATCTGTCCGAATGCATAATCCACAAAGAAATTCTTTCATAAAATCACCCTCAACCCCCACAGAAAATACGCAATTGGAAAACTTGAAAAGATAATAGTTCTTTGACGCATTTCAAACGTAATTTCAATTTTCAACCTTTCAACATTTCATAAAAGTTATGAATTGCGCCAGTATACCCTCTGCGTTGGTGGTATGAAGTTAAATTCTGAAGGGGGTGAATTGTTTGCCACCACTGCTGCTTCGTTTGACAACGCGGTCAATTGTTTAGAGAATTGGGCGACTGAGGAGGCGACGACGCGCTGTAACTCCATCAGCGTCGCCGTGAGCGCCCCGAGGACGAACTGCTCTCTATTACACTTAATGCCACTTCCAAATTATGTGCATAAAAATAATTAAGCTCCAGAGAGCATACGCAACGGCCATTGGTATCCAGCACACCGACAGCATTATTTCATTTTCAATTGTTTCAATTGTTGCCGCCAGTGCTGGAGGAAGAAATGGAAAATGGAGGCAGGGAAATGGAAGGGAAGTACTGGAGTTGTTGGGCACACGACACCAATGGGACAAGAAGTAAAAAAGAGCACAAAAACTTTGAATTGAAAAAATTTTTGCAAGAATTTCATGAAAAAAAGTTCATTTTAAAGAAGAATCACTTATGTTAACCAAATAATCCTAGATTTACTTGGGTGAACAAAGAAAGTGCATAACATAGATAATCAAATCTCTGGACACAATTTCACAACGGCAAGTTAGCCGACGTTGTTTTACCACGATTACGATTATTGAAACTGCCGACAACTTGGGATGGCAAGGTTATCATTATTGTTATTGCTACGATGGGAATTGCGGGCGTCCGCCACAGCAATCGTAACCTGTACCCCCGATAAGAACCCGAACTGTTCCGCTCCTTTGAGAGTACCTAGACTAGTGATGGCCACGAGAGGAAAGCAACAATTAAACTTTCTTCCTGCTTCCCACCCACAACAGTGTTTTCTTGTTTTCACAGAACTGCATTGAATCCAGAAGTGTAATCAAATCGGGAATAATTTCGTACTAGATAGATATGACTTTAATAGGTCTTACCCAATAATCCCCTTTTCAGCACCATTCCCTTTTAATTGGAAGTAAATCAATTGTATAACTGATTCCCAGTAAATTGAAACTTCTGGAGTTCACAGATTCCAATTACAACTTGATAGTATAAAATTTTGGAATGTTAAAAATATGCTTTGTTCTAAAGGACGTAAAAAAGAGAATGAGTGGATTGTTTCCACTTGCCACGAGGTCGACGTTTCACTTTTGATGCGCTGCTCGACTTTCAATGCGGCGTTGGTGGAAATCGTTGGAATCAATGAAATTGAATGTCAGCTCGAACACATGTTTGCGTTTGCAGCCGCCTGCGCTGCAAGTGAATCAGCCCGGAAGGCAGTCAGTCGGTCAGCAACCAAAACTCGATCTCGCTTGCTCTGGACAGAGGCCCATGGCAACTAAATCCCCGAATTTTACGCTTCACAGAGCAATCCAATCAGGCGTTCTTTAATGCACTTCGCTTGCATTTGTTTGCATTGCGGTGGGTTTTTTCCCCCTCCGCCTGGAGAACAAGGATTTTGTATAAATGTTGACATGGGAATTACGACCAGCTTTCTTTTTGTAAAATACTAAGAATAATTTTACAATCCCCACGTATTTGGTAACATTTAAATTTGCTGGTATTTGAACTGTTGAGGATTTAGTTCCAAGTGAAGTGGAATCCATTCCTAGATATACTCGTTGCAGACAGAGCAATTGCGGCATATTTATGAAAATTTTCTTCCAACTCCACTATCGCCACCCGGCTACGACGCAGCTAAGCCTGCAATATGTGCAGGGTGCACTTGCATGTCGCCGGAATTGCAGGGCATGTCGTCGCGTTGTCGCGCATTCCCCGGGAAATAAATAAGTCGGCTCCGACGGGCGGCTAGCTGCTCTCCTGCCGCCCTCCAACTATGCGGCGACGACTGATTGCCGAACACAACACTGACTGACTGCGCGCCGTCCTCACATACTTGTCCGTTTGCCTGCACTTATGAGCGGCGGCGGCGGCGGATTGGGAGGGTGCGCATAATATGTTGGTATAAAACCGACATCCGGATGAATATAAATCGTAGCGATATGCGCGAGCCTGCTCGAGAGCGAAATCAAACTATTAAACATGTCAGCGGTTAGAACGTTAAACTTAAATATATCCATGCAGTGCGCCAGCAGAAAGCAGCACAGCGCGGGGTGGCTTCGGATTCCATGCAAATTTGTGCAATAAACTGGTCGGGTTTGGCTAATGGTTGAAGGAAAAACAAAAGTAGGCCTAGAATGTGATATTGTGTAGAATTTCAAATATCTAGAAGTGTAAACGGAAAATTGAAAAAGAAAGTGGGGTTTTCTTTTAAATTGAACTCAATCTCTGCTGTATTTTTTAGGAAGCTGAAAAGCGTTAAAAATAAATGCGTTTAAAATTTAAACTTCCTAACTCACCCTTGATACAAACATGAAATACACGCACAAAACCAACGACTTTCTCTTTGAATCCATTTCAGATTCACTTAAGATTACGCTTGAGTTTTACGTTTTCCGTTTCCATTGCGGAGGAAAATCCATGTCAAAGCAAAGGAGAAAAAAATCTTGTCCAAGGCAACATATTCTTAAAAATCCTATTTATCTTTAACATAAAAAAACTGATTTCCTCATAATTTTGTTTCTAAATCCTTCAAGAACTGAGGAAATCAGAGTCTCAACGTCCAGATATTACTTGCATCTTTCACCCGCATAAATATGAATAAACTTATACATCACATAGATCACAAATCAACAATTCCTTTCTTCGAAAGCCTCCTTACTCCTTACTCCCGTTTCCATCTTTTCCTTCATTGTGCGCCTTCTTTTCAATTCGATCATCTCACCAGCCTAGGTGGGTTGAGGTTATGTCACAGCAGTGCCCGTCGCACACTTCGACGCCTTCTTTTGCCAGAATATTATGATATTGAATTGACTCGCCGCAGCTCTGCTGCTCCCAGGATGCACGCAATGTGGCGGCGTGTCGTCCCAAGCAAATAAAAAGACGCGCAACCCTCATTTATTATTCATACACGGTGCACACTGGCGGCGTGCGCAACGACGCATTGCCAGAGTCGGCCCCGAAACCGAAAACACACACATACATCAAAGGGGCAAACGCGCGCCGCCAAGGGTGGCGGCAAAGACGACGCCGTAAATCAATATCAAACTGTGTTACGGATATGTTATGTACGCGAGGCCCACAGGCCAAACGGAATACATTATCGTTTCGTGACATATTTGCCACTACGTACAAATAATACCAGTGACTTGGTCACGGATTCAACTGGAAATGGCTTCAGCACATAAGGTATAAGTGGTACTTGTAAACCACAAATATTTATAACAAGAAAAACATATCATACATCAACAAACTGAAAAGGAGACCTTAAAACCAATGTAGGGTAGTAAAGATAGTAACTGTCTTTCCTTACTTTCTATGCTCTAGTTTCAGAATTAATCTGATCTGTATTAGAGTTGATGAGGACAAATTGCTAGCAGTCAGTTGTTACAGGTTGTTACAGGTCATGATTAAACTACCATACACTGAGTAAGGCAAATAAATAGCTTCCCAATATAAAATATTCTGCTTACTTTTTCTCAAAGTTAATAGCCTCTCTTCATTATGAAATTATTAATTCAATCCGAAAGTTTCAAAGTCAACATTACTGATCTACACTTGAGACATTTGTAATGCTTCGGGTTTTCCAACATACTTCGATCCTCGAATATTAAATCCCATCCGACGTATTCTTAAGTAAGCCAGTCCAACCGGGCGTCTTTTATATAAATATTTTCTAATTTGTATTTATATCAATATTACAAGTAGCTTATGAGCTTCGTAAGACAGGCGTTGCGCACCCGATGCGGGTGCATCCGGAAATTAATTTCCAGCTCCCGCACAGCGTCCCTTTGCGTATCGTCGTGTTTTCTGCATTTTCCGAAGGAAGCAGCGTGTATTTTATGATTTGTAATGGTCGTCGTTGCTTAATGCTATTAAGTAAATATTTCTTCTTGATTTAATTTCTTGTGGAAACACAAATTTTAGACACGAAAAAGTACAAATCACATAAAAAGAAACATATTAAAAAAAAGTGATTTTAAAATAAATTAACAAAATAATAAGTATATCAAAATTATTTAAATTGTTAAATATTGACAAAAAAAATAAACGAAATATGCCGTATTAGAAAAAAATAAGTGCTTTACTAGAAATTTTCATTTTAAGCCGCTCCTTTAGGCACTTAAAACAATTCTGCAGCAATGATCGATTACAAACGACAAGTTGTTTAAACTAGCTATAGAATGTCACTTTACGCACTATTCTGGGACAAATAGTATAGGAATTCGGAAGCAAAGATTAGATAAAACTCTACTCTCACTAATAATAACGTTCTTCTTCCACAGATCTTGATTATTCAAGGATAAACTAAATCAGCTAGGAATATTTTCTTGGAGTAAATTAAGCACAGAAATATGTCCGAATTAATAAAACCAATAACACCAACAATGTTTCTAACCAAATCGCAATATTAATACAACACGCCGCACATCAACAACAGACTTAATTTCGGCTATTCAATTGCACGATCATGCATACACGTATTACGTGCGTGTGCATTAATTTTCTATTCCAACCACGCTTCAACCGCGCACGAATAATTCGGAAATAATAAATGGGTTTTCATTTAATTGAGTTACCATCCCACCATGTGTACACATGCACATACCCTCGGCTCGCCATGTATGCGTTGCACACCACTCGTGTGTACGTTCATTGCCAGCATGCAACTATTAGTGTATTAATTATTTTTCAATTTAATTAGTCCACGCGAACGTGTTTACATGTATTGTTGTTTACAGGGCAGTTACGGATGACATCCATACTAAAATCGACATTTTCTAAATACACATTTTATATAAATTATGTGCAAATAATTTTATCCCGTTGTTTCATTGTTAATATTCCCGTGATAATTTAATACGCTAAAATGTTATTAAAGCATGAGTTTGGAACTTTTTGCTTTATTTTTATTTAATGGGTAGTCAAAGCAAGAATATTGTCAATAAAGCACGAGAAGAAAAGTTTGAATTTGCAAACAACAGCAAACAAAGCCCAAGTCTTGACAAAGAAAAGCAGCGACCAGGAAAACCATCCGTTTTTATAGTTATGATGCCGGGGACGTTGCGCACAGTACGCACAGTGCTGCTTTTCCTGTTGATATGATAATTTTCCATGATAATGGTGAATGTAAAACGATTTTTTGCGTGTATCTTTCTTCGACCTTTGTCGGAGCTTCCGATGTGCATTGCAGAATATTCAGATTTAGCGTTTTGTTTTTGTTAGGAACTCTAGTATAGGATCATATTTTCTGATGCTTGTTGCATGTCACAAAATGATATCCAACCAAAAATTAATAACTTCAAAATTTCGAATGACATTGATTAATACTATTTTCACCTAAACTAGATCCACTAGAAAATGATTAGAAAAAGTCAACAGTTTGTTGTTCGAGTAGAAAAACTAACGCCATGATTAGTGTCATACCTGGGAACTTGAAAAAGTCACTGCAAGAAGTTTGCAAGTGAAATTTATAACAAATTATAATAAAAACGACATCGTTTTGTCCCGCTTCGCGTGCCATTTGTGCATTTCTGCATTTCCTTCCACCGGCTGCGTTTTTATCGCGATCATTATCCATGTGGAGTACACCGCCGCCCCACAGTGAGCATGTGCATAAAGAAAGTTCGGATTCGGAACCGCCACCAGCAGGAAATTGTAACTCGCGCTCGGCGACGTTTTCGTGTCCGAGTTTTCCACATCTTCCCAAAAGTCGCGCTATCATATGTGCGCGTACGCGGATGGCACGCCATCGAAGTTATCGTGCAATGCGGCAATGCACCACCGCCACCACCGCCGCTTTCATGTTGACGACGGTCGCCGCTTTCCGATTACGACGCATTCGTATGCGACCGAGCGTGCCAAGTCACATCGTTCGCAATAATAACAATAATAAACGCGTCGTTGCGAAAGAGGCGTAATCCCCAAATAAACATCGCAATCACTGTTATCTTCATATTGGTAAGTGTAAAAATAATGCGCATGAAAATAATCGTAATGGTAGTAAATGTATTCTTCTAGCACATATTTTTTATTAGAAGTGCACGAGTAGCTTGCAACAGGTTAAAGTGGTTAATACAGGGTTTTCCAATGTGGGTAAAGATGTAGAGTTAAAAATCTTATTGATTTCATTTGAACTTTGCAATATAGTTTATATGGACAATTATATTGTATTTACCCTAGTATGCTTTCGAATTTGTTGGAAATAATTCAACTAAATTTGTCTTCATTAAATTTGATATATGCTAAGCAAAAAATTAATGAAACTCCTTTTTATATTCTATACAATGTATTACCTAGTAGCCCACTTGAAATTACAAATCACCATACCCTCTCATATATCCCCTTAACGTGAAAATAAATGTAGCGAGTTGTGTGTGATAAATGTCGAGCACGCAGATTTGTGCGTCAAAAATTTAATTACGTCCGCATTGAATTCGTATGCTCGCCTCGACATTACATTAAACGCGCTGTTAAAAATGCGCAAGAGATGAAAATGCCTAACGTTGAACATGACATAAGTCAGGCCCGGTGTTGTGCTCTGCATTGTCCGTAGACAGTTTGACCCAATATGCTAAATCCTTCGCATCCTCTGCATCCAACACTAGCAGCCCAGCTTCTGTTACGCATCACCACATACCCAGAGCCAGCGAGGCCAGAGATGCCACAGATGCAATTATCGCACTTCCACCGCCCCACCAAGGATGCGCCGCAAGTTATCCAGGGCGTATGTAGCCGGACAGCGAATAAACGCAGATGAAAGACGCTGTCCCTCCGCGTCCGTAAACAGGATGCAAACATTGATATTAACCATTCGCAGCCCTCATACCAACCTTGGCAAACACAAGAGTTAAAGTCGGACCATCCTGCTGGCGGATTAAAGTAGAGAAGATAAAGTACGCAATGAGAGAAGGCTGGTCGATGCGAATGAAAGGGACGCAATGCCTGCTGGCCGCCTCCATACGCATACATATATCAAGAGAAGAAAATGAAGGCGCTGGACGCAGTGGCCGTCGGCGAAATTAGTTTTCGCTTGTCAGCTTGATTACGCAGATGGAAAGATGAACACCGAATGGGGACAAGTATGTGTTAGAAAGATGGGAGGAACAAAACGCCGTGCGTGAAAGCAACCGTAATCTACATAATAATATAATATATATGCTCTGGTCCTTTTAATAATTTCACATTTTAATAAAACTATTCCTTTTAATACAAACATTTTTTTTTTAAATTAATTGCTCAATTTTCATGTAGTCTTCGCCGTTCTCGTTTTTAGCCCCTTTGCTTGTCCTTATTCCCTTTCCCTGACGCCAAATTCGAACGTGATATTTGCGCTTCTACCATTATTATTCTCCGAGAAAACCAAATCGAAACTAGTACTCCACATACAGCTTCTTTAACCAACCACCGAACAACCGCTTCGTTGAACTCAGATATGGCACGTGAGAAAAACAAGCACCCCGGTAAATTTGGCATACATAAAGGAAAAATGTTAGCAAGAAGAAGAATTTTAGGTGAACGATGTGAATCAAGAGGAGTCATGCACTAAATTCCGTAATTCTACTAGGAAATATCTTTGAGAACATATGGGAGTTTCAAATATTGCAAAGCGTGGCTTAATTCATAAAACTTTACGAGGTATCTGGATGAAATGCCTTAACTTTTATTTCTTTCCTTTGGCGTATTTTTATCGAAAGAAATTAATTTTATATAATAAAAACAGATGTCGTTAAAAATAGTAAAACCGTCTATCAAAATTATTCATAATCTTATCGAATATTTTACACAAAATTTGAATCATCACAAGAATAAATACTACGATAATGTAATGTTAAAAAATAAATTATTTCTTAACTTTGTACCAACTGTCTTAACAGGATAGAAATTGGAAAAATAATTTTTCAGAATTTGCATCATCCGCACTGACAGTTTCCAAACATCACATAAAATCACTTGAAACAATCCAAGTAAATAATTATAAATAACGATATAAGGCAATCAACAAATCAAATACCCATGATTAAATAGTTCAGATTAATTAATTAATGCCACCGAACACGCATAACGCGTCCAACCATCATTCACAACCACCCGCAATTTCTCCGCGCCGATAAGTTCACATTCCGTGCACTCATAAAGCGCCACTATCGAATTAATCGCCCCATGAAGGGTGTGCATCCGCAGGTTTGAAACGTTCCAATGAAACATTTGTGGGCGCAATTGCCATTCGTTTATTGCGCTGCAATGGTAGGGTATCAATGTAGTTTAGATAATTTATTGTCAAAGTTCACTCACTCGTCTCGATATTTCCACCATTTCCATTCAGATAACACACAGAATCACAATAAGTATTTCTCAATGAAACATGAGAAATATTTCTGGGTCTTGCGTGTATTCCAAACGACGGAATTAATTAATGAAAGTGAAAGTAAAGTTGAAGGAACATTTAAGATTCTGGATAATTAGGGTTTCGGTGAAAAAAACATTATACTTGTACAAAGTGCGTGCGTCAAAGTCAATATCAAAATAATGTCAATTGCAGAAACATGCAACCTTCTCCCGAAGCATGTTTAGTATGAATGGCAACAGCATTACCGTGGCAGCGCTCAAGAAAAACGAACGCAATTGACATGTCATCAACATCGGTTTCATGACGCGAATGGAGCGATTCGCATTTCGCATGTTATTGCACGGTTGTCGTGTGTATATCTAGGTTCTGCGCCTGCCAACGACAATGAACCTTGGGTCATTTTGTCATTTTGTTCAAGCTGAAATAAATGCTATCGGAATGTACAATTTCATTTTGCAAACAATGCGAGCATTGTGCAAATAATGTGAATTCCATGTAAGCTAAAACTTTAAATTAGGATTGCACTAAAATTAACTAAACTTTAATTGAATTTCAATACTATTCGTCAGTAGTAATTTTATAGAGTGTAAAACCAAAAAGTGTTTAATGTAACTTGAGTAGTAAACTTACAATTTAATTTAAAATAAAGCCTGCAATGTTACAATCAATTTCCGAATTGTATCGAGTGCAATTGAATAATTACTCGATTTTCTATTGGGTATCTAAATCGTATAATATTTAAACTCACCTCACCGCATAATCCAAGAAGACAAATCTAAAACAAATAAATAAAGTTAGTTTATAGATTAGTCAATTCAAAGCAAAAATATATGCTTGCAACCAAGGGAAATTAGGTCACCAAGCAGCAAATATCCCCAAATGAGACTGTGAAGACATTTAGGAAAGTAATCCACAAATAGCGTGCACAACACTTGAAACATTAGTTTTCCTTGTACCGCTGGATTATCGTGCGTTCAATTCTAAGTAGGCAAAACCCAAAAACACCCAGCTAATATAAAATTTGAGGTCAATCAAATTTGACACCTTTAAACTTTCTCCAATCTACTGCTCAAAATAAATTAAACCTAACTCCCGCTTAACAGGACCTCTACATCACTCTTCCGTCGCCTTGACGTGGTGGCATTTGCCTCCCGGAAACATCGCAATCGATTTCCATTCGGGCTGTCGACATGTTTCTCGGTGTCGCACAGCTCGTTGCTATGTAAAATCGACGCATGCGAGCAAGTGTTACCAAGTTTCGGTAATCGCATTGACTGTTCGATGGAAGAGATCAGACGCAGGGGGAAAGACAGGGCAGCAAGTTGGCTCGAGGTGTGACATGGCGGCAAACTTGAGTATAACTTTCGCATTGACTAGGTGTTGAATATGAGGTATATCAGACATTTACTGCAGCATGGCATTATTAACACCACAGGTACCAAGTTGGCTCAATTGAAATATGCCAGGTAGTAATATGGAAATGAAGCAATGTAACGTTGATTACAACAAAAACAAATTTTTGTGCTTCTTCAAGTTTTGGAGATTTAATTTCGGGATAATTTGGGTTTATGCTTGAAATACTAAGTTCAGAATATCTATCAAAACCGGAAATAGAAATTATGTCGCGTCTGTATTTCCGACAAGTCCAACACATTCTACTTCCTTGTGGCCTTCTAGTTTGGAGCAAAACAATCGGGAAGTGTTGCTGCAAAGTATGAAAGTTTAGCCCGGTGCCAAGAAGGTTAGCGAGAAGGAAGCCGACACAAGATGAGCTCTCAGCGCTCGACCGTCAGGTTTATGCGATGCATTGTTGCATCTGCATGTGGAAGAACACAAGTGCACAACTCATGCAAGTGCAAACTATGTACTAGAAAACTGAGTACAAGTAGATTCCAGTA
>JAODGC010000894.1:90963-130136 GCA_027574925.1 Ecitoglossa quadriceps | reverse complement strand
TGTGGAAGAACACAAGTGCACAACTCATGCAAGTGCAAACTATGTACTAGAAAACTGAGTACAAGTAGATTCCAGTAGATTCAAGTAGATTACATACACTATGCTTACACATCATCATTATCATCTCAAATTTATTCTTAATACAACACCAATATGGCTCGTGGATTTTTATCATGAACATACTGTATAAATCATCACAACAAGCAAGTATTGCAGCATCTCCACATCCTGAGGTGCGGTCGGATCGACTCCGGAAGTAAAATCAAATAAGCGCCGGAGACGATGGTGGGAGGCCAACCTCCAAAAGTTATAGTTTCAACATTGCAAGCGAGGGAATTGCAATTACCGCCGATTTAATTGCACGAATCTCAAAATTATTTTCCATGCTAACAATCAGCAGCCACCGTCGTGTGCGATGGTGCCGCCGACAGTTAAGCATTGCACATGCAGCAGTAAGTTTCAGCATTGATTGAGCGCCTCGAACTCGCCGGAAGGCAGTGTTTTTGAAGGACACGCCATATTGTTCGTCTATGTCTACCACCCGCTCTGATCGATTTCCCATTTTCCATTTTAAATTTTGCGGTCAAGTATCCAATATGCGCTTCTCCACCTCTGCCATAATACGAAGTTTGATTGAGAAATGTTTGAACGTAAACAAAGTCGACGCGAAAATATTATTAAGCGGATCATCTCGCTGAAGAAGTGTAATGTGCGGAAGATGGCGTAATGGAGTAAAATGTAAAAGAGAAGACACACTGTATGATAATGCAAAGATGCATTTGAGCTATCTCTGGTATATTAAACAGGACTTTCAAGGAAGTTAATTACCCTTACTGCCTCTCCATCGCCGGTGCTTTCTAAGAGTCTACAACTCAGTAAGCTCGGCAACACTTCGAGAAGCCTCCATTAGATTTCGAGGTCTCGGCCTAAATTATGAGTCAATTATTTGATCCTTTACCTTGGGGCAACGGATGCTGTGGATAAAACATCTTTAACCCTCATTTTGAACAACTATTCATAACCCAAGGTCGTATAAATAAGGTGCACACAAACCTATTATGAATTCAAATATTATAAAAATTGATAAAAATTATTAAATGTTTAGTGAGAAACTAACAATTTTCCCCCTTCTTTCTTTCTTAATAAATTTTATGAAAGGTCAGAAGATTTACTACAAGAAAGCAAAAAAGCGTTTGATTACACTTTGATGACTCGATAACTTCTATCATTTTTGGAATAAACTTTCAAAACCTATCCGGCAAAAGCCTCAATATTTCCCTGGCATTGAGTTCTTATAATATTATTACATACAATATTATTGGAACATCTTCGTTATATGCTTCTACATAGGGTGTTAGCAAATCAAAGAAACGCAAACCATCAACCGTCATCCTTTCCACTTAAAACCTACAATTTCCTAGAAACAAAAGCTGTAATAACTGTCGCAAATCAGATGGCTTTCTTTAATACTACATCTTCTAGGAAGAAGTTGAGAAACTTTAGTATTTTACACTCAGTTTCCTCTTGGTAAGCTTGTAAGTCTTTTGGGTAGCATCTTAAGCAAGTTATCTACCCGATTCACGTAGCTGTTTGCGTCGCGCCCTCTCGATATTCATGCGGCATCGCGATATAGTCAGCGAAAATAAAATGCTCTTCCGTGTGTGAGCAACTTGGCTGGCAGCCCACCTAGCTAGTTGCTGGGTTTCTGGCTTTCCAGCAGCATACTAACACTGGGATAACAACCACTATTAAAAATCAGGCATATGCACACACCCTGGCGATGCATATTGCACCAGAGGAGGATGTGAGTTGAGATCACAAGTGAGGTAAATCTACCTTACGTAGACATGTCACATGGTTTGCAACTTTATTTACATCAATAAAATAAAGGAAGGAGATGCATTCAAAATTGAGAGTTTCTCGATCAAAAATCTGACTGAAAAGGAATACTATACATATTTATCAATGTATATTTAGATAAGAGACTATATTCGGAATAACATGCTGGACAGTAATGAAAAATTATCACACCGCATTTACGTGGTAAGGTCCTTTGTGTGACCTATTACTCCAAATCTAATTAAAATTAGGTTTTAGGTACTTTAGAAAAACTTAATATTGATCAATTCATAACCATTTTGCGAATTATAAAAGAAAAGTTTTTCTTCCTTTCGTAAACATGTAGTAGTATACCCGCACCTAGGGCCATACCAAGCAGTTGATAAGACCCTTTAAGGTCCTGATAAATGGCGTCATTTGTAAATGACGCTCGGCTCGTGCGCTGCCGCCCGTCCGACTCTCGGTCCTAATTTCGTCGCAAATTTCTTTTCCGCATTGTCCCCGCGACCCAACCGCCAACCAAGGAACACCCCAACACCGCTCGCTCGCTCACCAAGCTCCCAAACATTTTCACATCTCTTCTCTTGCTTCATTTTTTTTGCCCAAACCACACCAGCCCCCACTGATTTTTTCCACTCTTTGCCTTCTTTTTGTCCTGCGCTCTTAGATGCCTTGGTTCGTTCCGTTTTTCGGTGCTTTGTGCACCCGGCAGCTCTAATCGCCTAAGCCATCGCTGCGTCGGTTATTTACGACTACTAAACGCTTTAAAAATTACACTCCTGCACGACATACTGGCTTGCACACACATGCATGCTAAAAAATGTTAACTCTAGTTAAGATGTCACCACGAACACGTATGAACCAATGTTGAGGCAATTCCGTAGTTTTTGCAACGTTTAAATTGCAATTTAAAATAATTTAGATCCTAATTTATAGTGTGTTAATGTGAGAACTAATACTGGTAAATGCGCAACTGGTCTATACTCTATATTGATTTCTGAGGGTTCAAAATTAATTACAAGCCTGTCAAATTAAAAAGAAACTTGATGGGCCAGCACATGAGTTTCGTTGGCTATTTGAGTCGACAATCGCTTTTTTCCACCGCGATTTCAACGCACACTAAAATTATAACTCGTATTTCGAAAAATATTTGCATCTTGATTGATTACAGCATTCAAGTTTTTATGTAACAGGATGTACATTTGTCATAAGTGGAAAGGATGAATGAAATGAAATCAGGTACATTGTAAAACACAATTTGAATTATTCCAATTCGCAATTTTAAACTCATAAAATATAGCACCATGAAACCAAACATTGCATTCATTGAAAATGCGGAGAAAAAAAAAAACAAAACCCAAATCCCCATTTATATAATTCTGACAATTCCTCAAATGATTACTAATGATTTGTAGCCCTATATAGCTCCGCATTCAAGAATTTCGAATGACATTTTTTCTATCAGCACTAGTAGAACATAAACGTATAATTCATTTCCGATTTTATTTTTATTCCTGTACCTACAACCCAGCAAACAGCTTGTAGCTAGCCTGGCGTTAAAACTAAAATTGTCTTTATGATCGATCTGGCCAATAAAACGCGCACTCGCTCGGACATTTAAATTTATTGCGAAATGTGACGTTAGTAGTGGCGGTGCGCGCGCACAACGTCATTATGTTCGTGTGACACACGAGATAAAATCAATCCGATTATAATTTTCCACTCGCGCGCTCCACAGCGGTGGCGGCAGCGAGATTGCCATCGCCACTAGCAGACGCGGCAGGCACGGCTATCTCAAATGTCCGTATTCATTTATTTTAATACAATAAATTGCAATTTATTGACGTTGCACCACTCGTTAGGATATTTATTTTATTGGCGCTGTTTCCAGATAACCAGAATCATATCAAACAGTTGCATTCCGATCCGTATATTGGAGGTAACTAAATCACAATTTGAACTAATTTCATTGCTTTAATTAAAACATGTCACTATATGGAATATGAAAATACAACTGAAACTATGTAGAGTTGAAAATTTAATCACTCGGATGATAATTTTACACCTAATCTATTTGTACTGCTAATGGATAATATTAACAAATAAGCGGAAGACGGAGGCGCGTCATATTGTGAACAAACGAGCGTTTGAGATTTTTTTGTTGAATTAAATATTTTACTAGATAGTTAATTTAGTAGAACGTTTGAGAGACTTAGGTTAGAAAGAAATAAATTTAAATTTCGAAGAGTTGCAAGTAAAAAATGAATTTTTTAAGCAAAGGGCAATTAAGCAAGCGCCAAAGCATCCACTTAATTTTGGAGTATTAATAATAAAACCTTTCTCACCATTTATACTACCTTACCACCTCCCAGTTGTGTTTAAATTTAAATAACTGCTTAGACACACCCCTCCATTTTCTGAATTTGCATTTTTCAACCAAATTAATCATTCAGATTGAAATGAAAAATTTCCTTGCACAAACTGCAATCTGTTCCAAGAAAATCCTTCCCAAACTTAATTGTAATGAGTATAATTTACAACAATTTGTATATTAATAGTTTCATCCCCCTGTGGGAAAAGTTTTTTCCAAACTGTTACAAGTCGACGCCACTGTAAGTGTGGAAAGCGTAGAAAGTGTTAGCACACTAGCTACAGTCCAGGACATAAATTTTCAACTTGCAAATGCGCTTAAACTTAATACATAAATTTCCCGAGGCGTGTGTGGATACTCCGACACTAGGGCATTCAAAGTGTCAACTGATGCGTCCTTAGTCCTTGGATCTGAACCGTACTCTTAAATGTTCACTTTTAACAACTTCAAACTACTTTTACAATAACTTTGAAACTATAAACTTGTGTCGTCGTGATTTGCTCATATAGCAAAACTATTTAGAAATGATTAACTTTCATACCTTATAGATAGAGTAGGTGATTAATTACAGATGGTTTAGAGGTATAATGTGAAAATGAAAATTGGTGAAAGCTATATTGAGTATTATACGTTTTCCGACCGATGTAGTATTTGAAACTAAAGCATAACCGATAAAAGAAACACAGGCGCACAGAAGCGCTTGACGGAAACTATCCCCAAGGATACTCCAACGTGGTGTGGGCGGCGGTAGTATTGGCAATGGAGACCATTGCAGCCGCGTGTGCATCTTCGCCAATATTAAATCAAACTTTGGATGTTCCGCACTCGCCCCCCGTCTATAAATCTTCGCACATGCTACGCTCGTCAAAGATATGCTTATACTGTAGTTTTTCCAACTTGTTTTCGGAGCATTAACGCAGAAAAAATTCAATTTAGAATTCTTGCTTGCGCAACTACGACGGCTGAGACTTACCAAACTTATTGTAATATAATTTGAAAAACAGCAGTTCCAAATTATTATTTTGATGAGATTCTCCTGTTGATATACCAACATAAGGAATTTCCAGTGCGAAAAGCTTAGTGGAAACTAAAAAACAAGCTAAAATATATTTTATGTGCATTGTTTAAAATTTTAAGATAATTGCAACTTAAAATATCAAATTCTAGATATTTTAAGAGGCATCCCGTTGAGCTTATAACATATTTTATCAGATATAACAAGAATCTATCCTTAGTGAACATCTCCTCACAATTCCAATTATAACTTTTAATGGCAAGCCCACGAATGTGACCGACTGACTGCGCATTGATTCGATTAAAACTGAGGCGTTTCATCTTCTTCAAACACAAAACAACCACCAGCCTTTGCCAACAACGATCCAACTATACTCTTCATATACATCACTATAACCTTCAACTACTATAAACCTCAAACCTTGATAATATCAATCTAACTTTTAATATGATAAAGTCTTGTAGATATTTAATACCTTTAATGTGCTTACAGTAAATAAAGCAATAAACAGACATTTCCAGGCAATAACTAATTAATGTACGTGGTAGATATGTATATCAGTAACCAACATAATTTTCAACTAATACAAGAACACAAAGTTGGAGCAAATTCAGTAGGAGCCAACTCAGATCTCATCACACCGGCGCCTCCACCATAGGACACAAGTCTGCCTGAGTTGTACGAGTAATGCACAAATCAGTTGGCTTTTGCCCTTTAATCATCACGGCAATTGTAGGCAAACAAGTTTCGTTAGTTAACGTACGGAGCGGTGATGCTTGAGTAATTATAAAAGTCAATAACATCACCAGAATACACACGCAAATCGATTGCGGATAGCAGACGATAACATCATCAACTTTAATAGTAATATGCAATATGTACCACACATTTCAATTCTAACTAAAATAATCTTCTAATTAGCTGACACAACAAAATAAACCATTGAAACAACAAAAGCGTAAGGCAAATATATATCACCATAACCCATTTAGTTTCTTTCATAAATTATTCCCAGTTTCCACTAGCCCCACGCATGGCAATAATCGTTAAACAGTTGACTGTTATCCTATTATCTCACGATTAGCGTTGTAGAATTGTAGAATGGCAACGTGCTCGCAATTGAAACGAAAGCAGCCACAGTAGTGGAGGTGTTGTGGGTTGAGAGATTGCACGTGTAGAAAATAGGTGGCGGTGTTATTGCTAGAGGTGTTTAGTATAGTGGCGGGAAATGTTGGGACGACTGCTGTTTTCGTCCACACAATACAAGCAGTCGGAGGCGGCGCGCACGTGCACGTGCCGCGGCCGCAAACACAGCGGATTATACCGACACGTTTTATTGCTGCCACTTAAATTCTCCCAACCCTTAGATATTTTAGCACAATGTATTTATGTCGATTATTACGACGATATTGATTTGTGATGGATATTCAACTGTGAGTGAGGTACAAATACAATTGTATAGTAAATAAATAATAATTGAAATCATTTGGTCATCAAACAAAATTGTTGGTTCTTTGCTTACCAAGAAGAGAATGATGACAGTTGCCGATTATTGAGAACTTTAGGAAGAAAATGTTGATTTTTGTTCCAGCCAATAATGTTACATTCAATTTACTTTTCCGATAATTTTAGAAGCAGATTGCAATCGTGGTGATCGTCATGGAGTGCTGAGACCAACTGACGACCGGTAGCAACGTGGCGCATCGTCGTCACCGAGGCCGGCGGCGTCGTGGCCGGGCCGCTGCCGCCTCTACTAGCGCCGAGTGTTTTTGTCCGCGTCGCATACATACCACCCGTGTATGCATGTAATCACGCTCGAGACGCCCTCAGTGCTTCACTCCACCCCCTTCATTTCACCACTTGCGCTGCACTCGAGAAATTTTTCGCTTATTTCCTTAAATTCCAACTCGTTTCCGCGATTGGTCCGGCCGCCACTGGCAAGATGCGACATAAAAGTGGTGGTAAATTAACTTTATCTCCATGCCAACGCAAAGTGATGAACGATACAAGATTAAAGCAGATTTACCCTGCGTGTGTAAATCTTCGCTCTAAACTGAGGTTATGTTGATATGTGCATAACCCACTTTCTAGTTTGACTCGAGTTTCACAGTTTAGTACGAAACTTTAAGCGCTCATCCGCGGCAATTCGTTATGCGCCTTCGACACACCACCACCTCGCCATCAGTTTTCCACCGCCGCTTCACCTGTACCATCGACTGGTACAATGGCCATGCTCATTACGCGCCGGCGCTTCCGTCACGATACCGATAATTAATTGAGGTTGATCAGGTGCGAGCACGCTTTGCGCGTTGTATTATAGCGTGGGTATTAGTATAATGGCAGCAGGCGCCTTCGCCATAGTTATGCCGCTTCCGGCTTTCTTTTTACCGCGTTCCGTCGGATTGTACAAATCATTCATGTTTCCGTTAAGCGCATTTGGCTTATCTCAGGCAAGCGATAGAAAATTTCCCAGGGAACCGTGTTCTGCAAGTGACTTTAATTCATTGCTAGTAATTTGGAATGAAAGTTAAAATTGAAAAATCAGTGAAAATTACATAAAATGAAAAATATGAAACAATAATGATGCAAGATTGCACGTTGACCCATTTCAGGAATGAAATTAATGGTACATTGTTTATGCATAATATTCTGTTTTGCCGCCCCCACCACTACTTTGGTCCTTACAACTGCTGCTGCCAAGGTACCCAACAATGTGGCTGATACTACACAGCAAGCATTGGCCACGCGTCATTATGGTAATTACAACGGGTCTACCACAGCCTTGTGCTGTATTTACTGGGTATAAAGACATAATTCACTTAATTCATTAACCGTCACAATTTCTGGAATGCAATTTCCAACATAGACAGCGCAAAATACAAATGTCTTAAATTTGTTAAGAAAATACTACTTTAATTGTTTGTACTTTAACACTGACTGAACATTTCATGTTACAATAACGTTTTCGACACCATTCATTGTCAGTTACTCAACAAAACTTATGTTTAAGCTTATTAGCTGTATGCATTTGATTTAGTTTAATACGCTGCATCCACGATAGTGTCGCGGCCTTCGTAGATGATATTGAAACGTTTCGAAAAAGATTCGAGGTCGCGCGATAATTTGCGACTTTCGCGCTTCCGACGCCAGCGCCACAAAAGCACCGTGGTCTAATGGCTACGAATCCTGGAAACTGTATGACAGTCGACACTCAACCACCGAGCAAACAACATCTACTACAAGTTACTCTCCTTGGTAAAAAAATCCACTTCTTATCATATAGCATAAACAGCAATGCAAAGCAACATCACAGCTCCCATATAAACCAATACAATTAATATAAGACTAACTATATCTTCTTTATGAAACTAATGTAAATCATGGATATGCATCGGTTAAACTGAAGAAGGTAACATGCCAACGTTTTTATATCAAATATACCTCGTAACCATGTTCAACAAAACATATAAATATTAACTATGTTATCTTCAGGTAGATTATATAAATGTATGTAGTAGTCATTTGAAATATATTATCCTGGATAAAAGTTATACCTATTAATAATACCCATTATAAAATTGTATCATTCTGCGCAATGTAGTGATTCGTTTATTCCATTGCTGGTGTTCTCTTCGCGTCCGCAAAAATAAATCGCTCGCATTAAATACAACAATAATATAAATATGTCGCCAGAGTGAAAATACAAAGAGTCAAACTAGAACTAGACAATATCAAATGCAAAATGTATTAAAACCGTGAACTCGCATCTCAATTTGATTTCATACATATTTGCAATATTAAAAAGATCACCGCGTGATTCGCGATATTCAGATGTGCGTGTCCCTACGTCGCAAATAATTAATTGCAGATACTGCGTGTTTGATTTGAGAGATTATTACATTGTAAATGGGATTAATTAAACATGATACACACGCGCACATTTATTGTAGCCACGGCATCGGAGGCGGCAGCACTACCCTCGAGCAGATATACACTGGTTATTCATTTAGATTACGCGAGCTGATTTTGATTTATGGAATTATTATGATAATTATAAGTATTAAACCTATAATTCCGTGCGCATTAAAAAATTAATTATGAATGAAATAATTTTAAGGCAACCTAAAGTTGGTAACAAAGAAATTGAGCTTCTTATTAGGTTAAACCCCTTATCACTGCCTTTTACTGCTTTCGAAGGCATAAAAAACACGAAAATGGAAAAAGGATAATAACAAAAAGATAAAAGAAGAGAAAATTAAAAATTAAAATCCTAAAGTGTCATAAGATATTGATCACCCTTCTTAACACCCTCATCTCAACATGCCCTCCTCCTTCATCCTCCTCCTCCATCAACGCGTACACCAATTAAACGCAAGTAATGTCTCGTCACTTTCCCATTAATTACATTTACGCTTCGAAAAGCTGAAACCGACGCCGATGTCGATGTGGCAATTACTAAATGAAAATCGCAAATTGAAAATCAGAATCAAACTCGTTTCCCTCCGAGCGGCTTGGTGAAGGTATACAAGTGCGCATCGTGTATCAAATTTTGATGAAAATTATCATCGATAGCGACGCAATATCATCGCCAAACGAGGGCGTGAATTGATCGTACCACACGGTTTGTACTGGGGGCGGCCTGGGGGGCATTGGCTTGGCTTCCACGAAGCAGCAAAGTGAGATGGGATGGTTTAAAACGCGCTTCAAATCGAGCGCAAAGCTTTAGAAAACGCACGCCGCCGCCCGTGTGCCGACGCAATATCAATCTCCGAAAAGGCCAACAATTAGTCTGAATAATTTAGAGCGACCATTTATCATACGCTCTTCTCGTGGATGGAAAAACTAGGCACTTGCGAACGCCGCCAAATGTTCTCGATTAACTTTGCCTGTGAACAGCATGCAGCAGCATTCGTCACTTGAATGTTTATTGATTGGAAGCGGAATCAGTCTGTCAATAAAACTCTTAGCATTAAACTTGGAAGTTTTTTATTGAAGCTTCTCAACAGTAACTTGAATAATATTAGCCACCCACTAAAAGAAAAACCATTGATTTGAATATTCTTTAATTTAGACATTAAACAATTAATTATGATCATATCTAGTTGAATCAGTTTTTTTCTAGGAAGTAT
Organism: Ecitoglossa quadriceps; assembly: GCA_027574925.1. NCBI lineage: Eukaryota > Metazoa > Arthropoda > Insecta > Coleoptera > Staphylinidae > Ecitoglossa > Ecitoglossa quadriceps. The sequence goes on along the minus strand of JAODGC010000894.1, from coordinate 119,782 downwards.
TATCTTGATATTTTATGTAGATTAATACCATACCTTTCGCAAGTACCGCCAAAACTCTAGAGCGAAAGTTGTTTACACCCTTCCGAAAAAAAGGAAACGGGCGGAAAACTTCGATGGATACTCATGATGCTGCACTTTGGCAAACAAATGAATTACTTTTATCCTATGCGCTTGTTATTTTCCCAAGTTCGTCCATACTTTTTGTCATAATTATCGTTAGAAGCAGTAATTTCGCAAAACTACATCAATAGATGATGCCTGAACGCGATTTTATCATTGCTCCCTAACTTTTCCATTCAACCATTGCACTTACTCTTAGTCTACTAATTTTTTAACCCTGCTCATTTAGCTTTAATTACCTATAATAATCCACCCCTTTTGTTACAAACTATTCGCGCTCCAGTTGTAAGCGCGCCGCCGTCCGTCGCATGCGGTATGAACATAAGAATTAACGTTAAAGATAACGACGCGAAATATGCGCGTAGCAATTTTTGGTGCCCGCCGCTCCTCTACCGCCATGTACAATGCGAATCGCATCCGTATACGAGACCATGGAAAACACGGAAAATGCGACATTAAAGCAGGCGCTGTAAAATTTAGCGCGGCCGCAATTTGGCAGACCGTTTACCAGCGTGTTCGCCGCGAAACGATAATGCTAAAATTTAACAATATGCAAAACAAAAACGTTCAACTACCTCCAGGCCACGCAGAAACTAACTAAACGAGTGCGAAAATGCGCAAAACTTCCTAGATACCCATGAAATCTACTTAAATCCTTACATATTACTACAGATAGGAAGTTATTTGATAAAATTGCTTACTATAAATGTGGCAAAGTAAACATTCCAGCAGGATCTCTTCTTGATTGAATTTAACGGCCTTACAAACAAAAGAAAGTAATGTATTGACATTATGTCAATCTGTCATGCCCCGATAATGAAACACAAAAGACACGGACCATTTCCAAATTGATTTTTAATGATTTTTTCCTTACGTTCCTCCATTGCAACCCACAGTCGGTCTGTGGAGGAAATCTATCTCGCTAGCTATTTCGTAACGAAGACATCGTTTGGAGCATTCCATGGCGAGAATGTGGTTGTGAAAACCAGTGGAAGTTTAATTATATGCCGTTTGCCCGACTCACGCTGCCTGAACCGCCGCCGCGCCGCTTCCGTCATACGATTGCCCGATTGAGAAGAGAAATCAATAATTGGAATAAGAGTCTCGTCAGCAAGCTTCGAAGACATAAGTCTTCCTCCCGCGTCCAGCACCGTCGACAACGCCGGGATTTTTGTCTTTCCTCTCGCCGTCTTAACAAATCAGCAGCGAATTCAATTTGGAATTGCTTTTGCTTTGAGTTTTCGCTTGAAATTTGAATGAATTATACATTAATTTCAATTTCCATTGCAAAATTTCCTCCTTGGATAAAACACAAGCGAAACAAATGAGACAAACGACACTTTCACATTTTTTCACACCACAACAATCCCTATACCTCGTGTAATTTCGAGACTTTATTGTGATGTTTATTGCTCAAAGTTTGAGATGTAATTAAATATTTCCACATTAATGAAAATTTCCTTTCTAAAAGCATATTTTCAATAATTAAACTCTCACAATATTACATACAGCCATATACTCAGCCCTATCTGATTAAAACAACAAGGACAGTATGGTTATTTAATTAATATTTTCAGGAACGTTAATAATTAATAAAAATCAACCATTGTTTCATGCGCGCGATGCGAAAATTTCGAAGAAATTAATTTGCATTTGAATTAATTGGCGTTAACATTTATTTCCGCACTTTCCTTGTGGTAATCATAATCTTTAGCTTTTAATTTATACATGTAAATGTTAAATCATATAAAAATACTTGCAGTTTCCTAAAGATCCAGAAAAAACGTTTCTAACCTCGTTACACATGCACAGCAGGCACCACCTAAAATCAAATTTTAGTAATATTTAAAAATACTACATAGTAGATATAAATAAACACATACCTGAATGAAACTCTATGTAGATTTTCACCAGTTCTCCCGCGGAAACACTCAATTTTACTCTATAAATCACAGTTTTGGTACCCAGTAACTCAACAAGCGCGAACCACAGACCGTTGAAAACTAAAAGCTCATCGCATGGAGTTACAGGTTAGTAAAACTTAATCACAATTCAAAAAACTGCAGTTTTTTTTTTAATCAACGACACAGAAGTTGAAGTAAAACGACAGTGGATTAGATAACATTGTTAACAATTGCAAGTGCGCCAATTTTCAACTTTACTTTAGAGTAACAAAATATTATGGAAACCTTGAGAAACAAATGAAGTGTATGTGGTGTAACATAGGCAATCCACAATGCACTAAAGGAGTATAATTTAAATTTAAAATATTTTGCAACTTTCCAAAGTTACACAAAAATAATTTATTATCAACAACGTGCTAATAAACAATACTACATTTATTTTATTTAACACAGAATGATTTATTTTAACTTTACATTGTTTTAAACTCTTAAAATTTGCGTGTTACTCAGTTCATTTATTCAATCCTTCAAATTCTCCAACAAAAATAAATAATACAAAAAAATAATCTTATGATGTATTTACTATTTTTATTTTTACCATACATCAATCTAATTACTCTAAAACATCCATAGAGTTTCTCACAACATCTAAACAAGATAACGCTATGCCAGAAAAGCGCTCAAAGAAAATTTGTCAAAATTTGATATATTCGCAGACAGAATGCGTTTCTCTAAACTTCGACGTGTATGTACTCCAGCAAGCAGTACAACGATATCGCATAGCCCAACTGCACAAGAAGGAAACATTCGCGAGGATGAACACCGTGAACAAGAAGTACCCGTAAGAAGCGTAAGAAGAAAATTCGTATGCGAAATCTGAAGAGGAGCAAAATACTCCTCATCCCTGCCGCCCGCTGCAACCGCCACCGTCGCTAGACGAAAATAACGTGTAATGCATGCATCACCCCTCAAGGCATCCATGCATTTGCAATTTATTCCACAGCGCACGGGAATATTTTGTATAACCTATAACTGGAATATACTGGAGAGCAACAATTTTTAAAACAGTTTGCTTTTGCTTAAAGCAATTTGAAGACTGGCAAATATGCTCGGATATTACTCTTGCTTTATTCAATGCTTGAAGCAAAGTTGCGGGATAATTTTATTTGAGATGGGCGAGCTTCTTTGAGGGAAGAGGTTACAATCAGTATATTTTATGACCTTTCTTGGGTGAAAGTAACGTTGAAGATAGGAGGAAGAAAAGTCTTCTTCGTTCTGCAGTCACCCCTACTTCTTTGGTGCTGGGACATTGCAAACAGTAAAACAATGATAAAGTCGCGCTTCTTGTTAAGATACCAGTCGTTATGTCTCACCTACGAGGGAATCCTCATTCAAAGCTGATAGCAAAGGAGTTTTCCATTATGCTACTCATGTTTAATACATACCTTTAATACCTACTTGAAATGTTTGCATTAAAATCATAAAATAAAAATAAAAAATTAATTTAAATTATTGAGGATACGAGTGATTTCCGAAGAAATAATTTTTTATGCAAAAAATGCAACAAGCACTTTTTTAATTTCAAGATTTTTACAAATTGCATTCTCCAAAGCAACTTTACTATCGAGATTGACATAATAAAGACAAATTAGGTGTGTTAGATGAAAAATGTTATGTGAAGCGTGATAGATTGTTAAATGATGAAATTAGGCGGTGGTTGCGACGCTGGCAGCAATGCAAAAAAAATATCAGGAAGAACGTAAAGATGGGAGCCTCAAGTTTGAGGAAAAAGTAGGCACGATGATGAGAAAGATTAAGTGCACACACGCTATATACATTGTGGATGTGGAGAACACAAGACTAAGATTTTATCACTTCTTTTCATACGATGATTAATATTGATTTAAACAATAATTTTCCCTTTCTTTCTGAAGTATCTTCTTGGAGTATTACGTAGGCAACTTCTTCTACACTTCTTACTATAAAATGGTTGCCCACAACCAATAGTTGCAATATCATTCACGTACAAAATTAGAAGAAATTGAAAAAAATACCATACTTTAGAATAATTTTAACATCTCTCAACATTGATATTTACTCCTTAGATAGAGTAAAGAGACTATTGTTAATTTGCTTGTTGTTTCTTTAATTTTCTTCATCAGGAAATGCAGGATGACAATGAGGAAGACCACAAATTTTCTCATTGTTTCTATAATTTAATGCATATGCACACAATGGATAGTTTTTAACAATTAGTATAGTTTGAAACAAACAACTTTCACTTTCACCTGCACGCAAAGGAATTTCACTTTAACCAAAAAACCATTAAAGCTCTTAAGTAATTGCGCACCATTTCTTAAAATATTCATGCAAGCACCAAGAAGGGTCGCGTATATTGCTCCCCAGTGAATACTTACACTGCGATTAAACCTTAGGTGCGCTCCGGCTCACAAAAAGTAAGTTAAAAACATTTTAACCTCATTTTCGTTGGTTTACAGCTTGCACTGCTTACCCCATACGGAGTTTACGACATTCGTCATATTTGAAGATTACCGGGAGGTTCCCTGTTTATAAAAACAAAGCAGTTTCTTTACTCCTTGTATGGATAAGGAAAGTTTTCCAATTTACATGCAGGCAATTGGCCAATATAATTTATTGCCTTAAAAATGCACTCTTGTTTGAGATGCATTATTATCTCCCTTATCATCGCAAGTGTGTGTGATAGCGTGACATTGGTACCGAATGTGCAAATGTAACATTTAAATGCATTGGTCGTCCGCGCAAAGCGACCAGCTGTCGGAATTAGCATCGCTTCGCGGGGCACACAACTCTATTTTGCTTCCTAGTTAAATGTGCACACATCATGTAGTCGTAAATTGTATAGCAATATAATTGGTCGTGAAAAACACATTCGTCTTCCTTTGAAAAAAAAGTTGATTTATTGTTTGGGGATCTCATTAAGCTGCGGATAGTGAGGAAGATTTTGAGTTGGTAATTGATGAATTAAGAATGTTGACGGTTTTTCAGAAACACCCTGTAGGTGAGAAGCATCATGCTAACATGGAACAAATAGCAAATTCAAATTTAGAAATTGCACCATCATGCCATCAGAAATTACATTCTCACATTCCCATGCGCATATTCCCTCTTCCTCCTCAAGGTTTTGCTCCTTTTAGACCGAGATTCCTGCCACGTCCTCAGCTGCATGCCGAAATTACAATAAAGCCCGGAAATCAGCTCAAGCGCTGTGTTTGCCAGCATCCCAACGTCTTTAATTTTTTCCATTAGTTTTTGTGTGCCGTCGTCGATGCCCGAATGTTATGTAAATCGCCGCCGAATGGCCCGGAGTAAATTAAGACCACTTTCTTATTTCCACCCTCGCACTCCGTGCGCGCGCTATCAACAAAAAACTCGCCGCGCTATCTTCGGCTTGGGGGCCGCGTCCATTAATTATGAATTCTGTGTGTGCGCCTGTGTTAAGTGCGCGCAGCAAGAAAGTAAGTAGGTCTAACTTGCATAATTTTCGACAATTACAAACGTTTTTGAACGTCCATCGTCGACGTCGTCGTCGGCGTGTAGTACACTCGAGTGCAAATATGCAAATGATGCTTTTTACTGACGCAGCCTGAGCGTGGTGCGCAGTGCAAAAGGGTAGTCCTTGGGAAATGCGTTCTGGGGCATTGGAATTTTCGCTAGCGTTGCCAAGAGGCCATGAGACATTGACGACACTGAGAACATCGAGACGCAACAGCAGAACGACACTTTTGATTGCCCCATTGTCACAAATGGCTGCAGGGGAAAGGGGGCGGTGGTGACAACGAGTCCTGTGTATGTCATGGTGGCGGTGACGTTGTCTCTGGGTGATTGTCGTACGCGCACGCTTTAACAACTCGCTTATTTCCAGCGACCACTCTTGCTGTACTTAATGCAGGGCTTGCTCATTACGAATTCAAAACTTTGCTGAGTTTTGTACTTGGTGATTGCTGTCAATGTGCAAAGGGCGCACATTTTATGCTCATTATTTGGGTTAGGGAATGGACATCTGTAGTGTACTTACGTATTTGATGTTTAAACTGGAATAAAAGGTAAAATTAAAACAATTGTGATTTTGTTCGTTTCTGGCTGAAACAGGGCGTTGATCTTTTCGAGGATAAATATGGCCCACGTTGGGGAATACGTAGACAAACTCTACCAGAAAGCAGATGCCCACAAAGTTATTGAATTATTGATCTTCAAAATTATTAGAAGTCAATAAAAATTAATACCCTACTATGTCATGATTTAAGCATCTCCCTATCCAAATGTTTATTCCTTATTTGGTTGACTATTGTTAATGTTATTGTCGTTTCTTAGGTTTCCCTCTTCAGAAAATGAAAGATGACAATCAAAAAGACCACAGATTTTCCCATTGTTTCTATAATTTAATGCATATGCATCCCGACCTGGTTTCCTTAAATTTCCTTCAAACAATCACCCCTTGTCTTCACAAAACCTCAACATTTTCCTTCCATTCTTTGTGACGCATATTTCTCTAGTTCACCCTATGGTTAGCGCAAAAGCCACACACCGCATTTCCGACTTAATGAAGTGCATTTACGCCTCTAACAACATCCTATTGTGTATTGTGCTCTGAAAGCTCCCAGCTTGCAACAACACCTCGTGGCCCAAAACCAGCCATCACCCGCAAGTGGTTGCAATCCACCACACCGCTGGAGAATCCTCCGCGCATACACCTCCAACACATTCATATTTGCGCGGATATTATTTTGCATATTTTGCAGTGTTATTACTCGTCGCGAGAATGCAATTGAATGCAGCCTGTGTATCACAACGCTCTGCGCGCCGGCGACGATTATTCAGCTTTTGTTGGATTGTAACGACGCTGTTCTTGCACGAGAGGGAATTTCGAGAAGACGCCTGCCTGCCGCCAAGATACGCGGAGACGGCGTATTTGTGCTTAACTGTTTACAGACTGTTGCATTCATCCCATACGAGTACGATGCGCAAAAATGAACAGTGCAAGGTTGAAAAGGTGCTGAACAGGTGCTGAAAAGATGCTGAAAAGATGCTGCCAGCATCCACAAGAATGGAACATCCTCAAGAGTATTTTCCACAGCACAGAGAAGAATGAAATGTAAAAAATTCATAAAATGCACATCATACGCTTGTAATGTAGCAACGAGTTGAAACAGAAAAAAAGGGGTGAATGAATTTTGGGATCGTGAAAAGCACGTCCAACATGCAAACAAGCGATACAAGCAAACAATAAATAATCATATGTCATACGCATTGTCTAAATATTGATTGCATGGCCCGCCAGCGTTGTACTTGACGCACCATGGAAAATCTGAACAATGCGCATCAAAAATTGCGACACAATCTGAAACAAAAGCAACAATATGTCGCTAACCTGTATCCGTCTCTAGCAAAATTCACGTGCTCTAATAATATTACATTTGACAAAATATTTCACTCTAATATATTGCGTAATACTTTAACAACGCATCCTGTCAACGCATTGCATTTTAATCCTGTCGCTGTTAATTATTGTTTTATGGGATCAAATCGCACAATTCATATAAAAACACATATAATAAATCAGAATGTATAAATATTACTGCTTTATTAGCAGAATAATGAAATTAATGGAAACAGCCAAAGTAACAAATTAATGTAGTGCGAAATACATATTAACACATTTATTTATTTAGATATAAGTTATGTTTTGGACAACTCACAACCTTTTTCAACATTTGAAATAATTTGTTAAACCGAGTTCAACAGAGGTTGTGATTTTGACCCAAAAAGTTTTTTGTTCAAATATTAATATAGGAAAATTCAAGATTTTTTTTCTTTAATTTAAACATAGCCAACTAAGGAGTATAACATCCCTTACCCCAAATGGGCCTATAGGTTGCCAACACATTGATCTCTACAGATATTAAAATACAGTATTGTGGTAGGCACAATAGATATTATTAGCATATTAAAGTGCCTTATTGATTTTAGTTACGAAATTTTAGTACTTATTAAATTGAGATGAATTTCCTTTGACATTCACTAAGTATTTAATGTTATAATAACGTTGTTGGTATGCTGCTATCTTCAATTTCACCAAAGCATATCCATGATTTATATTAGTTTCATATAGAAAATGGCTATAATTAATATTTTATTAAATACATTGCTTTACATGCAAGATGTAATGTTGCTTCCTTATTAATGCTTTTATTGGTTTATAATTTTTTATGATATTATTTATCTTTATATTACTGCTAATGGCAGTTGTGTTGCTAAATGATGCATTGGATTAGTGGCTCTAATGCTACATGATAAGAAGTGGATTTTTTACCGAGGAGAGTAACCTGCAATAGATGTTGTTTGTTCGGTGGCTGAGTGTCGACTGTCATACAGTTTCCAGGATTCGTAGCCATTAGACCACGGTGTCTTTGTGGCGCTCGCGTCGAAGACGCAAAGCTCGCGAATTATCGCGCAACTTCGCAGATCTCCTAAATTATCACTTGTGACGGCTGCGCCACCATAATAAACACTACGTACTAAACGAATTCAAATGTATAGAAGTAATAGACTTAAATCCAGATTATGATGTGTACTTGAAGAAAGCAACATTCCGAAAACGTTTTTACAACATCAAATATTGAGTATGTATCATCGCAATATAATTAATAGATTTATTCATAAATTACATTTTGTACAAGTTTACAACTCTTTGAAACAGTGTATAGAATTGCCTATAATAATATTTAATATTAGTATAAACGTCAATTAATAAAAAACAATGTAACATCTCTTCATTATTAACAATTTATCATAAAAATAAATCATTTTCCATCAAGAATTATTGCTAAGAGTACAACATTGACCAAACATTTAATAACTGCTAATTTTACTAATTAGAATACATTAACAGAATATTAAATTCCTCACCAAGGTGCAATCAATCTATGTTGCAATCCCTTGTTTGTACAACTCCTCGTTCTCCCTTTCAGCAGCCAAAAAATCATTTATCTTTTGCTTCTTTTCCCCTTCGCCTACACCTCCAATATAAGTATGAACTGGACTCAAATTATGCCGATGAAGTCGATTGCTATCATTCTTCTTGGCTTCCAATTGATCAGACCCGAAATTGTTCAGTATCTTCATCAATGGACTGTGATCACTGTCATTTATCTTAAGGTTTTGTTCGATGGCGTTGCACATCTCTTTGTTTTGTTCTTCAGGCGTGGATGGAGGTGTTTGATTGGAAGACTTTACATCCTTATGCATCCTTTTCAACATGGTCTCTGACTTCCTAGCTGGCGGTTTCGGTGGACGTTTCTGAGCCTCAGACTCAACTTCGTCAGCATCCGCCTCAGTAATTATCATTCCTTCAATGTCAGCAACCATTTCAGCTTCATTACGTCGACTTGGTCTCGGAAGACTTGACTCTCTAGGTTCATAATGTTCCAACATGTTGAGACCACCCCAATCTTCCATATTCTCCATACTATTGATAGAATTAAGAGAATCATCACTTTCAATCTCAGCCAGTGGTGCTTTGTTGGTAGACAATCTATGCAGCACTGAAGGTATCAAAGATCCAATACTCTTGGCTCTTGTTAGATACACATCCAAGTCAGTAGTGAGTGATTTTCTTGGGCCATTCTTCTTAGTTGTCTCATCAGGAAGGCTCAAAGCTGAATTATGAGATTCAGCATCATAAGACCTTATAGGAAGACTTAACCTTGGATCCACATAATTTGGAAGTGAGTTATTTGAAGAAGCCGCCAAAATAGACTTAGGTCTCCTCTGATTTGTATTCGGGGTATATTGTGATGTGCGTTCTGAAGCAACAGTCTTCCTAGTTTGCTTCTCATGTTGTGCTCTGGTATGTTCGCCACCACATGGACAATTATAATTGATTGTTTTCTTGACCATAATCTGCTCTTCAATCTCCTCCTCGTTGTGGTTATGATAGTTGGGTGTGGAAGTCTTGAAGGCATCCTTGACAGTATCTAGTAGTGATCTTCGAACCAACTTCATCTGCCTCGGGGGAGGTGTAGGTGTAGTGTCGTCGTTGAAGATAGATTTTTTGCTCAAGTTGTTGTCCTTTCTGGGTTCTGCAGTTGTGGGTGCCTCTAGTGTACAGTCGATCCAATCGGAAGATCGACTCAAGGGTTTTGTATCAACTTGGATCATAGATATTGGTCCGCTAAAACACAAAGAAGTGGAAAATGATTCCTTGTTTGCAAGCAGAGAGTAGAAATAAATTGATGAGGTAAATAGAAGTTAAATGCATCGGGGACATATTGTATTGTGATTTTGTGCAGTCTGGAGATGGATAAACTGGGAGGGTGACTAAAGTAGTTTTGAAAGCGATGGCATCATGTTTATGTATGGCACGATCCCAGATCATTCGGATGAAAATGGTAGATATATATGTATTACATCTAAGAAAAACTTATTTAAGTTGTATTTTTATAAATAGAAATTGCTGATTATTTTAATGGAGTTTCAATTAAATAATTCCTAGACTGAGAAACTAATTGAAAACTTTGACCTCTCGTAATAAATCACTTGACAATGAAATTATCTGCGTCCACATATAACAAAATTAAATCAACAAGGCTAACAATGATTTACTCCTACATCAGTAATACAGTTGATACATCTGAAAATCCAAAGTTTTAATGTTTTAATTAAGTTTCTATTCGATTAAAATATAACACTGTCCTGTGTCAGCATTTTTTCATGCACCAAATGTATAAAGAGAAATAAACGTACGCATAAGTGACACCATCCCATCCAGAGAGTGAGAGAAACTCATTGTCGGTCATTTAATCCCTAAAGACTTGGATATAATATGTCTCTAAACACAAGCGCAGATTAAAACAAAAAGGTCAGAAAAATAAAGCGCCGAGTGCAGAATGAAAGTAAATGATGAAAAACGCATTAAAAATTTAGCTCCTAAAGGAATTTTTCATTAATTTTATTAGATTTGTATATATTTCCTCCACATTTCAACTCGTTTCTAATTAATTTATTAACTTTGTTGTACGTCTAGCATTATACGTTAAAATGCAGAAACGTTTCAATCTCACACAACAAAATCAATTAAAATATACAATTCAATAAATGTGCTTATATGCAATTAAAACATATGAATGTAAACAAAGTTAATGTTGCTATTTTCTGTAGAACCCATCATTGGCACGGTAATTAATCGTAGTGTATAATGTAAAACATGTACTTGCTTTACATTCGAGTGCATTTTATAATTAGTATTGTGAGTCGTTACATTCATTCTTTCAGGGTGTAACACAATTGGACTTGATCTGAATTTGTTAGATTTTTATTGAGATGAAATAGAGGTACGCTGGGATCAAAGCAGGAATTATGGTCAAACTGAGTCTAAAAATTAGCAACGTATAGTATAGTATCATACGACGTGGAGAGCAAAGATGTGGTTAATGCATACCGAAATATAGCTCATAAATTTCGTATGTAAATGATATAATTAGATGTGACTTGAGCATAATTACTTTTTACTTACGTAAATGACAAATAATGGCATGTAATGAAGAATGAGAATAAAAAGAATTTTGTGTTTGGGTGATTCATGTTTTCTTTTAGTCATTTAATGTGATCGTCAAGGCGGAAGTGACGTAATATTAAGGTAATGAGCGTGAATTACAAGTACATTCTATAATTATGATTATTCTTCATGACACAAACGTTACTCACTGTTTAGAATAGAGAAATTGTCGATATTTACCTGTTGATTTCTTGCTTGTGCTTTTCTTCCAGGTTCGAGTCGGATTTCCATTTCGGTTTCAACTGCAAAGAAAACATAAACATTGCATAAGAAATAGAAAAGTACTACTTCTACATTTGAGTATGTACCAAATAAATATTTAATTTACTTTCTCCTATGAAACTCTGTGAAGATTCATATTTAAATGTAATTCGTACATGAATCATAACTAATAAAATGATGAGTATTCTTACTGGCAATTGAACCCAATTGTCATAAAAATTAATTAGCAGGAAATTCGCAACAATGATAAGTTCCAACAATCGCATTTCTAAAGCTACAAATTGCATTAAAACAAAGCCTGCAATAGGAAGCTTTGGTTCATTAACAGAAACACTTTGCAAATAAAGAATGCAAATGACGTTGATGTGTAAACCGGCAAAACAATAAATAATTACAAGGCGTAACGTGAGATTGTTACTATTGTTAGTTTAAGTATCGTTCCATGTAGATTAATGACAAAAGTTAACCGCTATGTAAGCCTAACGCAATCCAAAAGGTCTCCCAGTTTAGTAAAAGTGACTTAAGCTCGTTTTTAAAACTCTTCAGATTGATGCCACCATCAATTATTCCAGATAAAAATAGAAAATGTAAATGTTGAAAGGAAATTGAATCAGGAAAAAATCCAAAACAGCTTGAAAAAGTAGACCAATTTGTAAAATAAATTATATCTCTATTCAACCTGACTTGAAGAGAATTAATGACAAAGATAAACTGATTTAGATCATTTTGTGATTCCAACGATAAACCTAACATAAAAATTATATCATTATATCGAACATAAAGCTTTTTACTGCTGGAATTTAATGCATTAAACATTGACATCCAATTTATGTTCATCATAAAAGATATATTAGATATATTCAAAATGAGAATTAGGCCAGCCTAGATATTACAAAACAACCAAAAGCCAAAACAACTTCTTTGATGTATATACTTAGTAGGTTCCAAGTGAAAAATGATTGCAATAAAGTTTTAAGTAGCTGCGAATTTCTACTTCAAATCAAATGTTGGATATTGCAATATAATCAAACAGCTCATATTTATAGCTTTCCAATAAGCTATTTGAAAATCAAACGTTCCCTATTCTACACCGCACACAAAGTATTTCTCCAACAGGCATTTGTTCATGGAATACCAGAAAGCAATTTGCGTTTATTTAAAATGATTCGCTCACCACTATTTTTAACTTGCAATTTACAATATCACCAACATTTCATATTATATTAGAGGAATATGTAAAATTAAATGATGATTTATTTAAATTGTTTATCGAGTTAATTTCTTTCTCACCGCCAATGCTATTTTTCATCACTTCTTCAACTTACACTGTTACATAATCTCTTGTTCAGTGGTGTGTTTATAATTTAATCAATGCGATTAATTAAATGTGCAGCACCATCTGAAGAATAACTCTGCAAATGCAAGAGCGGAAACATCAGAAGAAGCAGTCGCAGTGACGTAACAAAAGCAGAAATAATATTTACAATTAATTAAAATGCAATTGCATTAATAGTGAATGTAAGCCAGGTGATGAACTATGAACATTAATTAATAAAATTACCATTAGTATTGGCATATCAGCACGCATGTAAATTAACGTCAGCTTTGATCAATTCGAAATTATTACAATATTGTTTATTGCATCAATGTATCACTAACAATTCCCCAATAAATTAAGTGCTTTCAAAATAATTGTAAACTAAATGTATGAACCAATTTATTATATTTCAATTCAAAACAAATGCTTGTGCAAATCTCTGTAATAAATACAAAAGGATAATCAAATTTTTAACAATTTTACTAATATAGAAATTCAACCTAACCTTGTTATCATTGGGATTTCAATTGTTTGCGATAACATAGGCAACCCAAATGACAATCTACATACATTTATTTTCAATATTACCACTACGTATCACTACTATCGCCTTGTATTATTTTCCAAATCTGTTTTCGTTTTTTTATTGCAAATTAGTGGTTTTGTCAAATTTATTATTTAAATTCCTTTTAATTTCATTTACAGTTTTGATAACCTATGCAACTCAAATAGCAACACGTGGTTATTGCCTTCGCAAAGCATCTATAGCAAATAGAACAATCATTTCAATTCCCAAATTAAATATGTTTCACATGTATCACGCAGCTAATTTTTCAGTTTCAGTTCAAGTTTAATTATTTTATGGCTTCTTGTTGTACTGTTGGAAGTACAACAGCAATCGAAAGATCGAATCCACGCAAAAATTAAACATTCCATTGTCAATGACAATATCTCCGTGCAATTTTGCTACTCGCCAACTGCACCAAGCCATATTATTAAAAGTTCATGTTTGCATTTCACGCTAATTATCCAAACAAGAACGAACGTCGACGTTTATCGAATTCAATTATCTTTTGCGCACTTGCACTGCCTGCCGAGTGGCATTTTTAATTTCAACTCGGCGCACTTTAAATTTAAATTAAACACAATCGGATCGAACAAACGTAGACCTTTTGCCTTACCGCCATCCGTACCCTTAAAAAACTACTGAAAAACCCACCCACAATCAGAAATTAGTTAACGTCAGCTTCGACTGCGATTCCTGCAACCAATGTGGGAGTAGACAATGTGATGCTGCGATTGTGATGTGGATAGACCAGCCTAACTTACAGCATTCCATACTTTGGCGCTTGTAATATAGTAATGAGTGCCATCAGAGGCGCATTGGTGTAGTTATGGAGCAGTGTAATGGCGACGGCGGCGGATGGCGGCTGTGTTGGCTATTATACTGTGTCGCTGGGCGCTGGGAGATACAAACCGGCTGATAATAAGTTCAATGAATGTTAAATACGAAATTTACATAAATATTAAGTAAGAGTCACAACGGCATCATCAGCGGTGCTACTGCAAAAATTCGCATTTTTGGCTAGTCTTCAAATGAATGCAGTGGGGAAATCAAAAACCTGTTCCCACTTCTTCTAAATGACCCAGTCATTGGCATTTGCTAGTGTGGAGGTAATTCGACTTTGTTGGGCTTTGTAATTGCATAAATGTAATAAAAGAGAAACATGATGCGTTCACAATCAGAGCGAAACTTTTAAATTGCTTGCTGTACATTTTTACTTATTTATTACTCACTTCCTTTCTTGTCTAATGGATTACAAAGTAGTTTGATGATGATATGTAACATACTATAACGAAATGTATGTAATTAGTACTCTATGAAATATAAATAATTCAAAACAATACTAAAATATGACAAAATTACACTAAACCATTTATCTCAAAAAATATTAAATGTAATATCTATATTCCATAGATTAGGTATAACTAGGTATTTCAGTGAAAAATTTATTGATCTAGCTCCATTCGTTTTCTGCCAATCAACTTTTAAAGGTTGCCGACTTGAACACCTAGAAAGAGTAGGGAAATACAAATGCATATAAGTGGAAGTAGAGAAGACTAACACTCCACGCTTTCTTTAAATTATTTTAGTCAAACCAATAAAGAATTTTTAGAAAATCTGCATTTAGGGTTTATCAACATAATTCGAAGAACACTATAAAATTAAAATACTGCGTTTCATTATTTTTAATACGGAAATCTATTATTAACATGTCATATATTAATTCAATTGAATACAAGTGCATTTATAAAACCTGATCAATAGTTTCTGAAGTCAAAAAAATAATAAACATATCTGAACAGAATTTCTTAATCTGTTAATCTCGGTATTAATTTAACTTCAAATATTTTATTATATAGGCAACCATTTCTACATTCACTTGACATCAGTATTACCACTGCAAATCACTCCAATCTACTTTATAACTATCCATTAGCATATATATATTTTACCAATTTCTGATGCCAAAATAGAATCTCCTATCAAAGTCCTCTAGTTTGCTAAGCTACGCAAGGCAAATATTAACATTGTACTATACAATGTGCATGTCCAGATGGCCAAGGTTGCCATTCCTTCCCTAAACCATCCCCAACATCCCTGCCTAAATACGCATCGTGTCATTCCGAATGCGAAGTGTGAACGTGATGAGCAAACTAATTATACACGATGGAAACGAATCGTAACCTCATGTTATGCATATTTCTCCCATGGTACGATAGGCGCCTACAATCCCTCATTCTACATTTACACTGCGTACATGATTGCTTAGCAACATGGCCAGTCCTTCAGGGCTTCCGGTTGAAAGCGACACACATTGCAATCGCATCATCCGCCCAAACAATATCGTTATTACGCAACATGCGCGCAGAGACGCGTTGAGGATAACCACAATCAACGTGCGAAAATTAGTCCAAGGTCGATGCTGATAATATTAATTCAATAATATTCCGACCACAATTAATCCTGCTGTCAGCGAAGATTATTTACAACAACTGCTTAGAGATTATAACTCAAGTTGATCAAAAATTTACTCGGTGCCAATGTATGAGCAAATTTCTGATATTTGCATTTTTAGTGCTAAAGTGAAACATGTGGAGATGGTTATTATCAAATACGTAGGCAGAGATTGCTGAATGTAAGGGTAATAAATAAGTGCAGTGCATACTTATCAACTTGGAACACCACGATTACGATGCTTACATTGAGTTTATCGATGCGACAATAAAATTTAATTGTTACGTAAATGATAGTAATGGGAAACAATTGGGAATATTTGCCAAGTCATTGACTATTGTGGTTAATAGTAACCTACATAAGTCAAAATTTTGAGTGGTTGCTTTTGTTTAAATTTATTAGTATATTGGTGTAATTTAAAAATATGTCAAAACTTTCTTACTTAAGTTGATTTTCTTCTAAAGTGCACGAATGCAAAGAACAAATAAATTCACCAAAGAATCAATTTAATTAAAACGAAAGTTTCCACATTAATCCTAGAACTCAATATTCTTTGTATTGTTTAAAATACTGGTTAATTTGTGCATATTTTACAAGCAATGTAGCAATGTAATAACCTGCAAAATTAGTTTGCTTAGACATTAATAGCTGAATACGTTGCAGGAATTTTGACTCATACAAAATGTGTCAAAGCACATTGCATTTTTCTGTGTGACCTCAAATATTTCACTGCTAGGACAGTCACATTAAAAGTCCGAAATTGACCTGCGAATCCAGACTGTCATTTGAGATGCGCTGTTGCCATGATTTACTTTGTATATAGTGTTGCCCTATGCAATATCAATCGTGTAAACACGGCAAGTGATGAATGTTGAATGTCCAGGCTCACGAACTCACTCGAATAAAGCCCAATAAGAATGACAGTTTGGATTCCCAGGCAACTTTCGGGTGGAAGCTTACTCGCTTAGGACTGTCGTAACTTGCAACCAAATACATCCACATTTTTTGTAGCTGCATTTGCAAGAATTCATAGTAAACCATATTCTAGAATTGTAAAGAATACCAAGAACAGTTCTCAATTGCTTCCCTTGTTTGTCTATTCATTATTCTTGCTATTCACGTCTATATAAATTACTTTTCCTCCTTAAATCTTCATTGTGTTTGCACTCAACTATATAAAGTATATTACCCATAGATGAAATTATTATAGTAATGAAGTGCTTCTGCACCGTTCTAAATATCCACGTCGCTGATAAATGCTGAATTGAATTTACTGCTGCAGAGAATGGCATAAAGTGCAGTTTTAAGTAGTTAGGTCAGTCGTTGGTGCTGTAAGCAGGTAGATAAAGACTTCGCCCAGCCAAACATCAATTTACCTCTGTAACGAATTTAATAGCAGTAATTATGTCATAACGTGTTGCACCATTCTCTACGGTTCAATTGGCGACTATTATACATTTATCGTGCTTTGAATCCATCGGTGAACGGTAATTCTGCTCATGGTATCTCAGTGATCAACCAGCAGACAAGAATCCCAGTCAATGCTGACAACGAGGACGCTGGGTACATCAGCTGGTGATAGCGGAACAAAATATGATGGACATGATGACGATTCCTGGCCAGGTTAATTTCCTGTTGTATCCGCTATTCGGACATGTGCAGAGTGTAGTGGGAGATTTGCTTTTCCTCGATTTTCCAGAATATTTGATTAAATTTTAAAAGAATATGTGCTTGTTAGGGTTAAAGGTTTTAATTTGTTAGATAATTTGGTGGACTCATTTGCATCTCACCTTTTAAATACTTTTTTATCCAGTTTATTTTCATTTCTCCCACCCACGTTGAATATTAACGCGTTGCCCTGCTGGTGGAAAATTATATAAATAGGGACACTCTTGCCTTGCCGCACTTGCAACTGGGCAGCAAATTGCCTCTATTTATCAAACGCATTCCCGTGTGGCCAAGGGTGCACAGCGCATTTTTCCGCAATGGAAGAATCTGCCGTAAACTCCTGTGGACCCTGCGGTTGTACGGAAGGGACTCCACTTAACACGCCGAGGGCCACTTGGAAAACATCTCTCGAATGCTGGAATGCTCAAAAGCTCGAATTCCTTGACACTCAAATACTCATATTGCTATTTTCTTAATAAATTATTGCTCTTTGTTACCTAACAATCTTACAGGCAAAATTCCAACCAAATGGATAACATTTACTAACTTTGAAATTTATATGATTTAATAAAATCCTATTGTTGAATATATTCTTAGATTGTCATTAAACTCGACACATTTACACCTACGTACGTGAAGTGATTTGTCTCTATGTTTTTTCTCTCACATCATCAAAAAATCCAACACACTCCACGTGTTTTCAAGATGTTACTCATGTCTTTTGCAACATATATTCTGCAGAGTATATTGTACGTTCTAGTCATTTATCCTCCAAGTCCGCTTTCATTATTTGTGGCACCGTTTTGCGTTGATAATGATTTCATAAATCCGCAGCGTCTACAAGATGCTGAGCATCCGTGATAAACATTCATCATCGGTAAAGTAGTATGCTATTAATTTTGTCTCACAGATTATCTATTCGTTTGACATATTTAATGGTACTTAGAGTAGAATGTAGGGTGGTAATTCTTTAAAATACTTTCAATAACTATGTTGTTCGATAAATTGAAAGAAAAATGTTGATGATGATTTTCATATAGCTATCATTTTCTCTTGGAGAATAATGTTTTTCTCAATCATTTGCTTACTTACTAATTTAAACACAAAGTTTTTATCCCAAATTGAAATTTCTTTTCTCAAAAACGGGCGAATAAAGTTGCGCATTTGCGTTTTGGGAATGTATTTATGTCAAAAAACTGAGAAATTATAAACTGCAATGCTCGAAAATTAATAACATCCACCAGAATTGCATTTGATTCGAAAAAAATTCCAATGTAAACACCACGTCACCTCCCTAACTACCGCGAACCAGAATATTCCCTCCTCGTCCATGACCCAACCTAACCTAGCCACTAGGCAGATGAATTTGGTTTCGAAATCTTATTTCGAGCATGTTATGCGAAATAGGATATCTTCATCTTTGAAAGATTATTTTCAATCACACTTTGCAGTGTTTTAATTTAATAGCTAATTAAAATAATTGCTCTTAAATGAAAGATTTATCGATAAAATTTAAAAGAAACGATAAGTACAAGGAATGCATTTGTTCATTGTATTCTCAGCTTTCATTTATTATATTACAGAGAGACATAACGTTTGAATAAATTCTGGCTTATTGCAAGTATGAATATGCTAAGCCAATGGGGGATAATAATCAGAGAATAATGTGGTGGATAAGAGAGAGGCATATCTTTGACAACATAAACATCACAATATGTGGGAGATAATTCATGACCTAACAAATGTCACAGTAAAGATTAAAGTCATTTATAGTATTCTAATATTTATAACGTATATTTTTGTTTCTATTCAAAAAACAATTACTTCGAAATTCTTAAATGAGTAAAAGCAACTTACCTAATCGGCACTCTGTTTGTACCAATGATAGGTACGATAAAGAAAACACGTCTGTGGTTAAACAAAACAGTGGTTAAAGTTAAAAAGTTGCTAATTTATATTCATTGCTTCCCGTTCGAGATTATAAATTACGTTTTGACATTTTATCTTAATGTGTGCAAGGGTAATCAAGAAAGTAAATTGCATCAAATTAACACATATCATGAGTGATCATTATCGAAAGAAAATTTTCTTTTGGATGGAAAACTAGATATTTACAAGACTACACAAATTATTTCAGTAGAATAAATGAAATATTTTAAATTTCACTGTAACTGTTTACCATTATATTGTAAATATATTTAAGCATTAAATTGCAAAGTAATGCATTGCAGGTAAAATTCAGTGTGAGGGCAGCACCTCCCGGACCCACTTTAGTCGGGAGAAAATTCTATTAAGTTAGATCTTGACTCATCTTAGTTATTTCAGATTCAGGTAAATACCAATCACTCTAATGAAATGTGTTGTTGTTAAATGGTTCAAAGTATGGCAATAATAAAAGATAAGCAAGAACAAAAATAAAATTTCTCACATTGAAAAAATATTGGAAAGCTTCAAACCGATACAAAGCCAAACATTTTTAACGTTCTTCCATGCTTGTTGTATGACTAAGAATGCAAACAACCTTATTTTTTACCAAGACTATATTCGTATTTGTTAGCTAATTAACATTCTCCAATACATCAATTTCCATAAAGCCGATACCATTTTCAAGGTCATCAAATAACTGTTGACATTTCATCGAATAATCTTCTTGCCGTTTATCAAGCACCTATCTATTACACAGCTAAGTTCGTTGTATTTTATTTCAATCTAATGCTCTCTATTAAAGCGTCAAGCATTCGCCTTTTGCAAAGAAGACACATCAATCACGAGAGCTTAACAGCCTCATGAACAGCAATGAGAATCAATTACAGTCACGAATTAAACAGCAGTTACGAGCATTTACGAGCGAGTATAAATGTAGCTTCGCATTTGTGACATTCCTGCCACTTATATCACTTATTACGCTCATGGTGCTTGGATTATGACATCTTAAGTGAAATCGAAGACATGCCAAAATTCGTGTCGGCGGAAAGAATTTATCACATTGCGATTTGTAGATTTCTGATTTCGATAGGCAACTGACATCAATTGGTAAAATGGTAATATAATAAATCGATTGATTAATTGCTAGATTGAGAATGTAGATGAATTGAAATACCAACTTTATTCAATATTCTTAGTGTCTTTCTTCAACATCTTCAAAGAGTAATCCAATTGTTTTCAAACTTTAGATAACTGCTTCACGATACATTGATACAGTACCTGTTTATATAGTAATATTTATAAATTACAATACGTCACTCATCCCCAGAAAGGCACTGCTCCCACTTTGGGAACCACTGGTGTAATCAATCAAACTAATCAAATGGTGTAACATTTAAAGCAGTAATTAATTAAATTATTTCATCATCATGGGATTTACTGTAACTACAGTTAATAATACCATCCAAAGCTAATTATTAATAATAAGAGCACAATTTACATTGTTACACTTTACAAAGGTCAGCATTGCGCATGAATTGCAATTATTTGTTGTAAATGCGCTGGCAGCATACAAATGATATGGTCAGGCAACCAGAATGCCCACACATATGAGACCGAGCATTTTCTTCACGCTGTCGTGATTATCATTGTACCATAACGTCTGATTATATACGCCATCATGCCAGAATTCCATTGTCACAAGTCAGATGTTACTCTGCGTTACAAGCAGAGTATGTTTAATCTAACACTGAGTTTATAATAAAGAGACAAATGCTTGATATAAGGATCAAACTAAATGTGATACAAATACCAACTACCAGTTTTCCTTTCATATTCCACACTTATGCATTTTCTAATAATTTAATAATCTATTTTTGCTTGCTAATAAATTCACTAATTTAAAAGAACCAAACTAAAACGGATCATCGAATTTGCAAAAGTTCTTTACAAATTGCTAGTCAGTATTTATAATTGCCACCTATTTGCATAAAAATATAAAATATCTTCTACAAATGCCATTTGCAGTGTAAAAAATTAATTGCATTGTCCCATACTAACTATAACTAATCGCTGTCAGCATAATTGGATTGGAAACAACTATCGTTTACTTAAAATTAAGCACTTCTAATCATGTTAAGTCAAAAGCCAATTCAATAACATGATTAGTTCGTTTTTAGCAAACTAATCGCTGAATCAACAAAAAATAATTTTCTCTATTTTGCTCTTTAAATGATTATAAATTGTCGTCAATGTCAGTCAAATTGTCGAAAGGTCACGTCATCTTATACAACGCTAAAATTAACTGAAATGAAGTCACGATCACATCGCACAGCTCCTCTATTAATTGTCCCCCGAATGACGGAATGACTCAATGAGAAATCGATGCAAATGACGTAGCAAATAGAAAATAATAAGACAAACATGGTATAAAGTAGTATAAACAGCTTCGCAGTTGAAATGAACTTGTGCTACTTACAAACCAACGTGCGATGCAAGCCAAAAGCAACAGAGACCAGAAAAGGTAAAAATTAATTACGTCATCGGTATTTGAGTCCGTGTTTTTAATGATTACTGTTTACGACTGTGATCATACTCAAGTTTGCGACTTTTACAAAAGGATGGTTTGCATAAACCAGGAAAGAAATTGCAATCTTATGCTTATTTAAATAATAATCCAGAAGATACCAAGTTTAATGCTGATAGGGCTGCCTATATTATTAGAATATGACATTATTGTAAATAGGATACTGTAACTTAGGTGATTTTAATGGATTTTCTATTTAAACAGGATAGTTTTACTCTAATCAACGGAATTTGCGCAGTCTATTCTTATGTATGAAAATTTTGATTGCCCCACAATCGCACTTTGGCATATCGATGAAATGGTCTTTGTTACGATAACCCTTGCATGGCAACATCTAAAATATTTATCTGATGACATCAAGTGATAATGTGATATGTACATTAGTGCAAGTAGATTAGAACTCAATAAATCAGTGCTTTTAGTTCGACAAACGTTTAGACCATTGCAACCTTCAGGAAACCACTTCGGATCATACTCAATGAATATAAGTTAGTTCGATTTTAATATACCTAATACAATTGCAACTAATTGAAATCTTGAAATTTAATTAAATCAACTTACATTCAGTTTATTTATGATTTTGTGAAATGTTTTTGGTGGCTTGGAGCCAGCAGCACTGTCTGTTTGATCAACACGTTTCTTGCACAATTTATTTCCCATTTTCAATTAGAATCACTATTAGACTCACTGAATATTAATATCAATTGTAATCCTCTATTATCCCAGAAGCAACCAACACTGTTATTTTACTTTGATAGTTTGTCCTTTGCTTGAAGGTTTCCAGGGAAAAGTGTAGGTGTATTGTGAAGAAAATCACTCTCAATTTTGTCAAATGCGGAAAACTCAAACTCGCGCTTTGCGTATCGATCCACAAGGCGGTCGCGACATGTGATTCGCATTATATTAACAACTAACGTCCTCGCACATTCGCCGCCAACGTCCATCGCATTGCTGCGCACCGTGGGCACCGGTTTGTTTATTGCGCTCGTCGCGTAGGTAACCAAATCAGGATGTCGCCTATCAACACAACCAACTCCGAACAGCACTCTGCCTTCGTTAGTAGCAAACGCACAATGGTAATTAGAAAGAGAATTGAAACTGCACAAACCAAACACTAGGAGTAATTTAAAGATATGACTAGAGAAATTATGAGAAAAGTCCCCAGAAACAGTGTAAATAAGCTCCCTTATAAAGTCCAGTGAATGAATGTAGAATATTCATCAACACTTAATTTGCAGCACACGTTGATTTTGTTGATACCCAAGTCGTTACAGGTTGGTACGCTCGGTGCGCTTGGTGACTACGAGGTCCGATTCCGATGTACCGTCGCACACCGCACCGCAACAACTGTGTGCTGGTATATTATTAAACTCATATAATATAGCCGATAGGAGGAATTGCGGTGGGTACGCTGCGTGCACCAGGTACTACACTGTGTGCTAACGAGTCGCAGGCGGTTGTAGCAACCATCTGGGTTCTACGCATCTAGGTGATGTCTGAATGTTGGGATTGTTTGGATGGCGCGGCGTGGAATAAGCCAGGAGGCGCAAATCGCATTGAAAGTTGTGCGATTCTAACGACTAACGGCTGGCTACGAGAACCAACTAGAATGCAGCATTGCGATATAATCTAGAGTGCACATAATTGGAAGAAATAGTTGAGGACTTATTAGGTGACTGTTTTGTGCTATTATTTCTTTGTTTTGCAGAACTATGTGACAATACTTTGGTTGGAAATGGCTTTGTTGATTAGGTGGAGAAGAATTACTTATTTACCAAGAACTACTTCATAGCTTTTATAACCATTGTATTTTTTAAATACTTACCAAGGTCAACTTGTCACCAAGCGTCAATTTTTTGTACGTTCAGTTGCATACATTATACCCAACGTAACATTGTTATTTTACTATTTTAGACACTGTTTGAGGCCAATTTGGTGTTAAATTTTTACTATACCAAGTCTTAGGGACTATTACAATAATTCGTAAGTATATTTTTCAGATTTACTTGATTGTCAGTGTCACAAAATGATCCTTATATTTTATGTATTTTCAGTTGTATACTTTACATGAATCATGACATTGCATTTTTACTATCCATTTTGTTAGTAAAGATGAGATCTTACTTAAGAAATATTTATTTGCTGCTATGAACCGTTTTCAGAGTTGACACAGGAATTATTATACGAGTTTGAATATTTCTCTACGTGTTATTATCATGCATTGTTAATTTTCGGTATTTTGAGTTGCATTGCTTAGTAGAAGCTCGAATCAACTTTTAAACTTTAAAAATTATTTAATTTCGTACATACCCCACTCATAAGTAAATTTTAACATCATGAATATTCTTGTTGACCATGACGACAATCCAATTACCTTATTTGCTTCACTTGCAGTTCTTGATTAACATTTACTGCGAACTTCTCATGGTAAACTTCAATCTACATCAACGCTGTTTACATACCAAAATATGAACTTCTCATATTTTAGAAATGCAACTCATCATTACCTATAATTCTACATCAAGCTTGAAATTTTTCATGCGTTTTTGATGTATATTATTGATTTTCGCTTGCAGTTATTCCACTCTTAATTTTCTCAAAGTCATTCATTCATTTGGAGTCATAGCTTGAAATTTGTTTTTTTTTTCTACTTATTTCTCTATGTACTGAGCAATAAACCAGAAATTCAGTAAACGTCTTTTAGTGCTTTCTTTCTACTTACGTCAGTTGCGTGTTACTTGAGAGGCATGATAAGAGTTTCCATTTTGGTCACCACCAAAGCATAGGATTTCCACTCACTCAACTCACGTTTGTTATAGTTTTATGACAAATGACCTAGTTGCTTGCTTAGCTATTTTAATCATGAGCAATAAAAGCCCCAAATTGTTCCAGCTTATTATTAGTTTTGTGGTCGTGTGGAAATCTTAGTTCCCAGTTAATCCGTTTTCTTTGGTGCCCATTCTAAATGGGACCATACGTTGTGGATTGTTGCACATTTACAACAAATTACTAATCCATCGAAGCTACAAATCGTGCTTCGGCGATTTTCGATGCTCTCATCAAATATCCCAAGCGCAAGGAGGTCGCGCGCTTGAAAAATACGAGAAAAACGGCACGTAAGATTTGAAAGCATTTGCGAATGTTTCCAACATTTCCATCGCATTTAACGCGATGCTCGACCTTGTAATTGCCACCAGCCACATTCAATACTACGTGTGACCGTTGGTTCTACTCAGACGCAATGCTGGAATTGTACGATTTATACAAAGTACGAATGTAAATTTGGAAAAACAACAGTAAATGCAGACATGTTTAATATTAGCGATGTCAGCACAGCTTAGGAGGATGACTTAAGTAGTAAAGAGTGTGTCTGTCTTGTTTACAAATTTGCTCTGCAAATTTGAATAAACTCATGAAAATACTTTATACCTAATAACAACATTTGCTTCCTGAAGATTCTTACATAACGGTCAATAAAAGATTTACTATAAATACGATTTTCTTTTGATTTGATGTGATTTATTTAAACTGAACTAATGGTTTAAATGAAATTAGCTATGACCAACTGTAAAAAGCAGAAAATACCAAATTGCAATATTATGTTGGTTACTTCATAAATGCATTGTTTTATAGGTTATTTAGTAATAGTTTGATTGATATAGGAACCTTACAGAAAAACTACGTTGAATTTTCATGAGGCATTTGCCTCTGAAGTTTGTATGGTTTGTTGGAACTTTACTTATAAAAAAGACCTTGTACTGCCATCACTCAGAGAGTACCCGAATTGATCGAATTGAATCTTCTCCCACCAGCTGTCAACCTAACCTAACTTATGTGTGGCGTTGTTAAACAACTATAAAAATCTCTTAGATCCCTTAATTGTAAGGCGTTAAACAAACGCTTCCTGCTCAAATATGCCTATTTCAAGCCAGTATTCCTTCCACGTTAGATTTTCTACCAAGAAAATGGACAAATGTCAATGAATATTTGAACAAAGTAGGAGTAAACCTATAAGTCATATTGCTCCATCACTAAATCACAACAACTCAACTCCTTTAACTCTGCCTGTCATGCCATCGGAATGTTGTTTACATCCTCGTATGCTTCACAAACCTCTCAATTTCAACATTAAACAATCGACAATAAATTCTTTCAATGCATTCAATACCATGACGACCGACCATTCTATTAGCAGAGCACAAATCACAAGCTTAACTAACAACTGAACTTTGTCCTCAGAGCAATGACATTTCGTTATCTCTAATTAAATTCATACTTACACTTAATCTGTCACTTAATTCCCTTTAATTTACTCTCCAATTCGAGACTCTACAAGTAAACAATACTAAAAAGGTCTCCGCTTTCCAAATGACATGCTTACGTCAGTTGGATGTAATTCAAGCATAATTAAAATTCTAATCATAATAACAACTCCGTCATTAGGAGACATTCAAATTTACAACCAACACAGAATTCATTTGTTAATAGCACATGGATTGTTTAGTATAATAAACATCTTTCAGACTTGGAGACTTGTCTAGTCTAAAGCATAATTATTTGTTAACTTTTTGCATTCAATTTAAGTCACGTTATAGTTATTCCCTTTCATATCGTTCTTCATTGTTTAAAAGTTCTTAATCGTAAAATCTTGTGCCTCATCTACTGAATATAATAACACTTCCTGGTAAACAATGTTCAAATCGCATTATCAGCACGCCGAGAAAAATCAATTATTCCTCGTGTACATAACAACAGACTTCCAATTCTATTACTAATCACTTTCATCACTTTCTTTCTTGATTAACGCATTATCAAATTACTATTATCAAGCATATACTGGAGATTTCCCTCAAAAACTGTTCACGTTTTTAAAGAGGATAATAGATTTATTAATCGTTGAATTATCTTGATAATTGCACGATTCAATAGCTTAATTGTTTCATTAAGTCAAAAGTGGTATTAACTTTTATTAATGTGATAATGAAGTCATGAGATGAAAGTTGCCTACATTATGTTGAGGTAACCTCACACTGCGACATGCAAATGAAGGTGGATTAATGCGCGTTGAGTTAAAACAATTCAAAGTGGCATTAATTTATTTTCCGCATTATGAAATTCATCCAGTTGAGAATGAGAATGTGTACTGTAATCTGAATTACACATTGCAATGCTTCGATTTTTCTTCTTACTGTGATATTCTCACAACAAATTACACACAATTCTATAGGCATAGGACGATTTCTTTTTTTTTTCTCGGAGAAAGTGATAGAGGAATACAAAGAGGAATCCCAATACCCAAAAATTATTTCCTGGAAATTTTCTTTGTAAAGAAAAGACAACTAGAATGTACAGTTTAAGTTGAATTTGACTAAGAAATGCAAAACTAGTACTTTAATCTCTGTATTGAACTTTAATCACTCAACGACTGGGGGGCTTTTATTGAGAAACTTATTCAACGTTCTTTGCCTTTAATTTCTCAAATTATAATTAAGGTATCTTATGTGTTTAACTACTCATTTTCATTGTTTGCCCTCTTCTCACCTCCCATTGTTCATAAACTTTTGCACCAATTAAAAAAGTGGCATTAAGATAACTTTTATTCCGGTAAGCAACGTCTTATGACTAATGGCATTCGACAAGACTTTAGAGAAGTAAACTTTAGAGAAGTGAAATTCTACTTTTTACAGGTTCCACTTCCTTGAAATATATGAATTAATGAAGGAAACTGTTGCGCCCCGAATGGCAGGTGGGTAATAAACTAGTGCCAACTATAAAGTCGGCCACATAAAAACCCCAACTGCTAAATATGTACTTACTTTGTTTCTTAACTTTTTGATGTAATCCATTTTCATGAAAAGATTACATTTAAGACACAAGCATTAAGCACACTTTTACTAAGCCACTAACAAATTCTTTGTCTTCCTCGCAGTATTTCGCAGTACTCATAAATTTATTTGAAATCCTCGTTTATTTGCCATGATGTTTCACATTGGGAGCTTCAACGTTGTTTGAAGTTTAAACTTTCATCGTGGTTTAAACAGACCTTTACACATCCAGCACGGACAAAACCCGTCTGGTATTTTCATCCCATGATGTCACTTTTGTTTACAACACCAAGGCGACCAGGACGCTTTCATCCTCGGGCTCCTCGTGCGACTTTTTATTATTTCGTTAGTGTATGACACGCTGGACTTGCGAACTTGCTGCGAATTTCATGTCGCCGCAAGCAGTGCTCTTTCTGGTGCTAGAAAAATAGTAAAGAATGTGAAGACAGGTCATGGGTTTAAATGACAATTTATTTGCATTCCACACTTGCAGCGGTGCGTGCTGTGAGTGTAAATTTGCGATTTTACTTTGGTACATATATTATACACGTGTGGCATGAAGTCAAGAACGAAATTAAACCAAATAGCATTGACTTTAAATACAACAATGACTCATTCCAATCTTCTATAAGAATTTA
>JAODGC010000894.1:63423-79775 GCA_027574925.1 Ecitoglossa quadriceps | reverse complement strand
CAGTTTTTTAATAATAAACATTAACATAAGTATAGCATATCTGGATTAGACTTGGATTATGTGAAAAGTAAATGTAAACCACATTGATTAACTTGTCAATGCAAAATCTGAAATGAAACATTTTGTTTCTCTGTCTTGTACAAGATCTGATCATTTGTTACTTGATCGTCTCTATGTAATTAATTTGTAACATCATCCATAAATTGAATAGATAAATATATACGATATATATGATATAATGAAATGAGTGCATTACATTAATAATAAGTTGGAAATAAATTAGTTTTGTATAGCTTTGTATGATGTTTTATTATCTTCTCTAAATGTTGTTTTGTTCAATTAATTTGTGTTTTGTTCATTTTAATTAACGTTTTGTACTAGTTTTAATTAATTTTTCGAACAAACAATAAAGCTCCGAATAAATTTAGGCCTCGTTTTTACAAATCCTGCAAGTAATGCATGAAAATACCTTACAGCTTTCATTTGATTGGCGGTGAAATAATGGTATTTTACGATTACGGATATTTGTCGTTTATTAACGTGTGAAAATGAAGGGTTTCATGACTTTCCTCTCACATACTATTAATGCCTAATCTTTTAACATGTTTAATTAAACTTCAGCTACTGCTTTACGTGCTACAGCGTGCAAAAACTGTCTTGACGTTTTTAATTACCAGCCGAGGAGAAATCCGTGTTGAAATCAAAACGGTTTTTACTGAGTATGCTCAATGTTTAATGTGCGATATTTAGTTGCAAGTAATATAACTAAATCGAGGTGTATTCGACGATGTGTGCAGATTACCTGCGGGTAATTTCCTGCAATTGCACATTAACTTTTCAATAAACTTGCTGTGAGAAGGCAGTCGGTGAAGACGTTGCATTATGTATTTTCACATGAATATTTATGTTCTAGCTGCCACTTTTGGCATTAATAAAGATCCAAAGCAAATAAACAATAGACTATAAAGCAAATCCACAGAGAAATTGATTGAAACGTTAAACAAAATCTTGTTTCGCTGACGAAATTAATTTATTCACTTGGAGAGACAAGTGCTGCATTAAAATTCAAAATAAAAATTGAATTACAATTTTGTCGTGCATTGTAATATGCTCTAAAAACTGCAGTAATTTGATTACGACGAGAGAGACTAACATCTGGTTGTAATTACAAACACAACTGCGAAGAAATAAAACAGGTATTATGCACAAGGAATCTAATTAATGCTATGTCTTTATATTTATCACTATGCCACCAACTCGATACAATTATACAAAAATAGTTAACAGTAATAATGCATAGTTATAACAATGTTAACAACAAACTAAACTAGCAGTAGCTACTAAATTTTTTAATTACGTCACAAATTAGGTTATAACACTCTCCTAATAAGTACTAAACCAAAAGATAAATCAATAAATAACAAACTAGCTTCTAAGATAGTAACTAAAGCATGATGTAAGTTAATACTCCATTGTTACATAGGAATAGCAATTTAAAGAGGTTATGCTTCCAGTAATTGTGTCACTATATATTCTAGTACCTTCTATTAACAGTATTTCGCAAACAATCAACTGAGAATGTTCCAATCACGTGAAATACTTGCAATTCAATGCATCTGCAGTGCTGCTTTCATTGCATTCATCTGTCTGTCATTCTTATCTAGCGGTATGCAGTGAAGACTAACTTCCATCTTCCATCTCGCATCTCGCCTTCCACCTGTTATACGTTACCAAACTTTTCAAAGATTTAAAAATCAATGTTGAAATGAAATAATGTGAGCAATACGTAAAATGTACTATCTACTACTATTCTATGAAAATACATTGTGGCTTGCTGTTGGATTGACATTATCTCATATCGATATTGTTGTAAATAATATATGCTTGGTGTATTTTTCGATGGTTTCTATCCATAATAATATGGATTGTAATTTGGTATCGTTGGCGTTTGTTCGATAGCCACTTTACTCCTCCGCTTGTTTATCTTCCGCTTCTGCTTCTTTTTCTTGCCGCCAGAGGAGACGGGGGCGGCTTTCTGCTTGGTGCAGTAATCGATGCCGTCCGGCACGCAATTTTTGACCATCAGAGTGGCGGTGGCCATGCGCGCCATGCGCGTTCGCGTGACGGTGATGGTGGACGTCTGATAGACGCGCATCCGGGTGTAATGAGGCAGCATGTCCTCCAGACGATCCAGGCGATCTTCGATTAATAAATCTTTCATCTTTTCAGCTTTCATTCCTCCGGCATTGCCTGTGATTAGCTTTCGTGCGTGGAGCTCTGGTGTCGCTTGAGTGACTTTAGTATTTCCATCATCGGGAAAACCACCGTCTTCGTTTTCATCATCTTCTCCATCGAACACATCGTCGTCGTCATTGTCATATATACTTTTAATATCTCTGGCAACCCGGTGATATTTAGTTTCTGCTATTGAATGGTCAATTGTTGATTCACTTCCATAAATCGTAGAAGAAGTAGAAGAGGAATTTAAGGTTTCATTTTTCTTGGCAGATTCACTTTGGGTCCCAATGCTTTTCAGCTTTGTATACGTATCTATTTGCGTTTTTAGTTTCTTAATTTGTTCTTCTTCTTTTTGTGCTTTGGATTGTTTGCCCATACGATAATTAACGAAATATTCCTTTGTTACAATATGGTCATTGGCGTAGTTTTTCGTTGATGACGATGTGGAAGCAGGCTCCTTCTTGCAGGGTGGTTTCTTCTTTCCACTCGATTTGATACACACCGGATTGCGTGCGACGTACTTGGTAACGACGTTGATCACTTTCGTTGTGATGGCCGGCGTTGGTTTGATGACGTGCGCCAAGGGAATGTTGGGAATAGGCACGTTGTTTACGTACGGCATTTTCAGCGAGGGCAGTTGGTCGAGGTAATTCAACGGATTGAAAAACTGCGCTTGGCAATGATACACGTTGGAGTGTGTAATAAACACGACAGATAGTCCAACGAGAACATTTGGGAGCTGCATGCTTTTTAATTAATCAACAAGGCACTCACACGCACAACGAGAATGTTGATGAAAGTTCAACTTGACAGTGTTTTAAACTTAATATAGCTTGAATTATTTTTAATATTAGATTAGTTCGATTTGACTACCGTTGAGGATGTCAGACGGAGGACTGAAACGTAAACTGTAATCTCACATTTTTATATTCGTTCTTCACCTGTGACGTGCAGGTGAGTACGAGATTATTCGCAGCAGTAGCGAATGCAGTAGCGCAGTCAGTCAGTAGGCTTTGCGCGAAAAGTAAGATGAAGACTTCTTCATTGGGAAGTGATGCAGAGACGAAAACAGACAAGGTAGACAAGGAGAAGACAAGCTTAGTATATAATTGAACTAGCATAAATGTTAGTTGCGTTTAGTTTGGACAAATACTATTTAGATAACAAAAGTTGACTTGTCAGAGAGGATTTAGACATACCAAATTGTACGTAGACATCAGACAACTGGAAATTCCTTTCTTTTCTTACTCACAACAATTGAAAATGGCACCATACAACATTTACTTTCAAAAAAAACTTTATACTCTGCAGGATTCAAATGATTTATGATTGGTTTAGGTTAGTACTAACTAAATAATTCATTTTTTTATTGAGACACATAGAAATTATGAAACCCTAGGAAAACGCACATCACCATATCATTTCCGTATAAGCAAATTATATTTTGTCAGAACTGTTTTAGTCCAATCAACCAATCCTTATCTATCAAAAGTTTGCTTCCATCGAATTCTCTCTTTTTTGCGCCTTGATAGAAAAGATAAGTGTCATCTATAAATTATGAAACGTTAGATAATAATCTCATACTTGTGCTTTAAGCACCAAACTCATTAAATGTTTAGATTAAGCTATTTTTAATTTGATATTGTACGAAAAGCTTACACAAAGAGATATAACACAGAGAAAGTCAAATTAAAGCTGAGAAACTCTATTCCATTCGTCCATACTCTAGATATTACCGAAAAATTCGTAAGCTAAAATTTAAATAACAAATCACTCTCAGTGACTGTCGCAGTGACTGACTTGAACGGCACTGTCGTAAACAGAAGACAAGTCCATTGTTAGTTGCAATTCCATGCACGCCTTGCTGCAAGTTGAGATAATCACTAACTTCTTAATTATTCATGTGGGAGGAAGGAATGGAATTAATTTAACAGACTAAAAATATTAGAGATAATCGATGCTATCAAAGTGCAACGATGTAAACTATGCCATTGGATCGTGACAATATGAATAAGTTCAAAATACAATTTATAGACTTATATTCCCAATAAAATACTTGTTTCTGTTAGAAGAGTATTGCCTATTATACAATATAACATAGTTCCATAATTGATTTGTTTACAGTGGTAAAGGTTGCGTTTCAATGTGATTTCCAGGATGCACGTCAACGGCGTGGTCAGTTGGCTGAAGTGAGTCTGGCTGCGCTTCAAGATTGTTGTGGATGCCGGCGTTGTGGCTCTCCGCGCTTTCCACACTGGTTGGTTTCGGGATGGTGGTAGTGGGCACGCCGACACCAGTCACGACCGACGTGGGCTTAATTTCGGGAAGCACTGGTGGCGTCTGCGACGGGCAGAGGCTTAGGTCCATGGGCAGACGTGAAGGTTTGCAACCCTTCACAGAGAACGTGACCACCGTACGCGGGTCCAACATCGTGGTCGTACGAAGCTCCATCGTGGTCACTGTCACCGTTGGGGCGTAGATACCGAAGTATTCACCCCAGCCCAGTACAGTAGTATGAATCGACGGAATAACTTCATGATTAATTTCTTCTCTAAAGACAAACAAGTAACAGATTATGTTGCATTTTGGTCATTTTCTACAAGCCCAGTTGCCCCGTGTTTGGTGAGTTTCTTTCAACAGCTTACCTGGCATATCCTCCCAAAAACCTTGGGAACTCCTCTAAATTTCTCACATTCCTGCATGGAGGCAAACTAGGCTCAACCTGAACACACGATGAGGGAATTAACGATGTCACCAACTTGGGAACAATCTCGGTGCTTGTGTAGCTGTATCTGAACCAACGTCCATCCCGATTTCTACTGTGAATTTGGTCGTTTCTAGGCACATGTTTTCCACTTGCAAGCATCAGGAGGGTGCTCAGGGTGCACAAATATATCACGTACTTCAACATTCTGTCTTCAAATAAACTTCAGACACTACTTGCGCTGTCTTTTATACAGGTCTGCAATGGAATGCGCCCTTATAACGAATACAATGACCAACAGGTAAATTTATTTCGAATGCGGGGGTGTGGGACGGACAGGAACGCAATCGGAAAGATATTTCTGTATTGTGAATGGATAAGAAGAGGTAGCCTAGTAAACTGGTTTCAAAGAAAATGAAGAGTTCCACCATCGTCAGTCACGGTGTGTTATTTATATGTAAGAAATGAAGGAATTCTAAGAATTTTGGGAGATAAACATGAATCGTAAGTTGTTCGGCGGGCTAGGAACATGATAAATAAGTCTAAAATTAAAACGTAGGTAATATAAATCGGGTATTATGGTTTTCAGTTGCTTTATAGATGCGCTGAGCAAAAAGGTTTATTCCTCACAATGTTATTAAATTCTTATAATAAATGCAGAAACCAACTTTATTTGTAATTGAGAACATATAAAAATTGTATGAAATTTTATCTAACATATTATTTTAATGTTAAATAGCGTTATTTGTTAAGTATCAACATTTAAAATATATTCTTTCATTATTTATTTAACATTTTGTGCTCGCAACTTATGCAATACACATTGCACGATTTTTAAACCAAGAAAATTAATCCAAAAGACATTCAATTTATTCAGTTGTTACAATTAGCTCAAGTTAATATTTTTATATTTAAAAGTATTAATTCTAATTTCTATTGTTCGTATAAATAAAATAACAATAGCGTTATACGGGTTACCTATAGTAAAACAATCAAAATCGATACGAAAACGTCAGCTGGGCAACATGACGAGCATGTCGGTGATGTCAGTGTTGACAAAATACCCGGAATGAAACCGAATAAAGCGAAATAAACCGTGACCTCCACAACGAAAAGAACGAGTCGCGCACGATTAATTTAAGCGCGATGAGTGCAAATTAAACAATGATTACCAAGCGTTTCTGAAGATCGGCGCAGTGTCGCAAGAACTGTAATATTAAGTACACCGTCTAACAATCGAAATCATGTACCAAATTGCTAGTTGAATTTTTGCTTACTAATTAACTGCATTTCTCTTGCACCTCGCATTCCACGCGCGAAGCTAATGCGAGCAGGATCGCCTCATCACTCCTCTGCAAACAGCGATCTTTATTTAAAAACGTAGTGAACGCAAAACAAACGAAACAATCATGTTGAGCATGAAGTCAATTTGGAGTTCAATGTTTACTCCTAGATTGATCAAATTGCACGGAAATGGCCAGTTGGAAGTAAGTAGATTTAATTATGCGGTACATACGGAATGTACGGATATTTATAGCTTTTTCTTTATTTCCAGAAGGTGTATGAACCGGGTGCGTTGGAAAACATAGGCGATCGCTTTTTGCAATCAGTAAGTTAATGAATCTTAATTTTATGACTGTATTTTATGCATAGTCAGCCTATAACACAATCAACATGCTACATACTACATT
Source organism: Ecitoglossa quadriceps (assembly GCA_027574925.1). Taxonomy (NCBI): domain Eukaryota; kingdom Metazoa; phylum Arthropoda; class Insecta; order Coleoptera; family Staphylinidae; genus Ecitoglossa; species Ecitoglossa quadriceps. Next base: position 73,142 of record JAODGC010000894.1, on the reverse strand, counting down.
ATAATGCTGCAAAATCAATCATAACAATGCAAAGTATAGTTCGTTTAAAATTGTACACGCTAAATGGGAATAATTGAAGTAATTCACTCTTTCAGATATATTTGATGCTAAAATTGGGTGTTTATACATCACCTCTCATAGTTGGTTACTTATATAAGCGAGGATACTTTGAACCAGAAGGGTGTGTCACACTCACAAAGTTTTTCAGTGTTATTGGAGGGATTTTAGTAGTCTCCTATGTTATACGAAGCATTGGCAGGACATCAAATCCAATGTATCAGAACTTTGTAAAGACTTTGAATGAGGCACAGACAAATTTAACACCTGATACTAAACAGCGGATGGCGATGTTTGATTTTGAATTTTATGCATGGCCTGTTGAATTCAAATATAATGATTTAGACATGTAAGTGACAATATATAATCATCTGAGAGACTGTAATTAACATGTACATGTTTAGAGATGAAATTCGCACTCGTCAGTACATCGACACGGTGAAACCTTCTGGCATTTTCAACTTTCTAAGATATTTAGCTGTGCACACTTTTGGAATCCGGTTGGTGTACCCAGGATGCATATCATTATTTAATACTTTGATTAGTAAGTTAATTTAACACTTCCAAATGAGTTTGCTGCATGTGATTTGTTTCAGGCCAACCACTGATTCAAGGACGATCACGCCTGGTGCATGTAAATAACGGACAACGACATAAGCTAGAAACGAAGGATGGAAATCACATTGACACCATGTTTGTTGATCGTCGTAACACTGGAAACTCAAATGGCAGCATTCTAGTTGTCTGCTGTGAAGGCAATGCAGGATTTTATGAAATTGGTATCTCCTGTACACCAATTCCAATGGGTTATTCAGTGTTGGGATGGAACCATCCCGGTTTCGCTGAGAGTACTGTAGGTTGACAATAATAATAATTTAGCTTGTGTCATTAGTGGATGGGTTTACCTTCCAGGGTGCACCATATCCTGAGCAAGAGCTTAATGCAGTTGATACAGTAATGCAATTTGCCATAAAGAAACTTGGATTCCGTGTAGAGAATATTTTAGTTTTCGGTTGGAGTATTGGTGGATTTACTTCAACCTGGGTGGCAATGAACTACCCAGACATTAAAGGATTGGTAAGTGCTTAATTGAAATGTAGGAGGAAAAAAATAGGAACCTATTCTAATTTACCTAGGTTTTGGATGCATCATTTGATGATTTATTACCATTGGCTATAAACACGATGCCATCATGGTCGGAATCACTAGTTCGACAAGCCGTCAGGGAATATGTCAATTTGAACAACGCTGAACAATTAATCAAATATCCTGGCCCAGTTCTAATCATCCGTCGTACTGAAGACGAAGTAATTTGTTTGGAGTAAGTGTCATTCCATTCATCACTATCCATATTTAGTTAGACTGCATTGATCAAACGTGATAATCACATTGTAGACCTGGAGATGCAAGTACTAATCGTGGCAATGACTTACTGCTGAAACTTCTCCGCTATCGATATCCGATTATCTTCGGTCAAATACAGCAGGAAATGATGAGGAATTACCTCGCACTTACTCAAGAACGACAACAGGGTGTTTTCCGTGGTAAATTTGACTACGATGAGGCGAAAGTTGGTGCTCGTATCCACCAACACATGACTGAACATCCCAAAGTTTACCCCTCGCGTTTGGGTGAAGATATTAAAGACGACGGCGTTAGGTCTCAGATTGCGCTTTATCTCATTGGCAAACACATGAAAGACTACAAGGCAACGCATTGTTCTCCGTTACCGGCCGACATGTTTGAACTACCTTGGGAAGTGGACGATTTCATATTCACATAAACTGCTGTTACCTTCTAATTTGGCAATTTTGAATTGTATTTTTTTTCTTGTTGTTGTTGTGGGTTGATGCTGAACTTGGTTTAGAAAAGCTGACACTATTTGTAAGTAAATAATAGTGAATATCATTGATAGAGTGCAAAGTGGAAATTATGCTAGGGCATACTTTTAAAATATGTATTATAATATATTATTCAGGTGGCTTAAATGGAAAGCATTTTTAAAAAAATGGTACAAAGCCGTTTTTACAAAATTTATACAAATCTAAGTAATTATATTACTAGATTGATGTTTGGAAGTTACAACTTGGACTTTTTCATCATGAATTTCATCACATTTGTTAAGAAATACTCTGATGTTTGGCATTCACGTAAAACTTTTGCTTCCCTGTCAGCACATTTAAGTAAGGTATCCAACAAGTTATCAGTAATTAACTTTTTATTATAAATCAGTTGTGCCATGGGCAACTCACTAAGTTCAGAGGCCAAATTTTCTATCAGACCATCAATTTCACTCCTTTTAACCACTTTTGATACCAAATTGTACAATCTGGCTTCATCAGCAGTAATTGTATGTCCCAAAAGTAGTACTTCTGCAGCTTTACTTTTTCCCAATATCCTTGGAAGAAGATAACTGCCACATGCTTCAATGCACAGTCCTAATTTTACAAATGGAGCTGAGAATGTGGCAGTGTCTGAGGCATAAACTATATCAGAAAGGCTACTCAATGTGAAGCCAATTCCAATTGCTGGTCCATTTACAACAGAGACAATTAACTTTGGATATCTAATTAGAGAATCCACCATATTGCAGAATCTAGCATTGAAATCATTTACCATCTTATCCATACTCAAATTCCTATTCAATTTAGGAGTCAAATCATTCCCACTTGTAAAGTACTTATCTTTTCCAGTGAAAATGGTTGCAATTATATTGTCATCTTGGGCGTCTTTGTTAAGAATGTTCGCAATTTCATTGAAGCTAGTTACGGAGATTGCGTTTTTCCTTTTCGTGTTGCAAAATGTTATAATTCGAACTTTCTTTAAAACTTTAGATACTAATTCACCCGACATTTCTGAAGTTTTTATGGTTAGTGACTTTTTACAGATCAAAATGCTGGAGGTGCATTAACTTCGTTGGATGTTATCAGCACCATAAAGTGGTAAAGTTCAAGTTTTTTCTTTTGAGAATAACGAAAAACACAGCTGACTATTGGAACTACTTACGATTAATTTTATTCTAGAATGACGTAAGATTGGTAGGCTAATATGCGGAAGTTTGAAACTTTATATTCAAATTTTACTTTGTGATATTGTCAATTAATTTAGATATACATACATATAATATATGTATATATATTGTGTGGATTATTACTGAGAGAAATGACTGACATTTGAAATTATTTCAATTCCTCTTCCAAATGATGTAAATAAATTTATTTATGGTAGATGGTGCTGTATAATGATTTCTGCAACACGCCGAGCTCGCCCATCATTTTGTTTCCGTTCCCACCCGCGATTCGCCCGACGAAAGGTCAGAGGGGGACGTGAGGGACGAGCGCTCGCCCAGTGTATTCGTTAATCCGTCTGCCGAAAACACGAAGTCACGGGCCAGCAGCCAGATGTTGTTGATGTTTGCATAGATTATTTTCGTACGCGTGATTCACCCTAAGTAAATTTCTATAGTAGTGCAGTTCCGACCGGCGCAACATCAACCAGTTTCGTCTCCAGCGAAAAAACAAACATCAGCGACGACAGCGAAACAAAAGAACAACGCGAACAACGATCGGCACCTCAACATAACACACAATACACGCACGGTGGGTGCACACGCGACGGCTCATCGATACGCAAACACGGACACCGCGAAAAAGAAAGTGCTTTACGAGGCCTGCCGCAATCCTGCAATGATCTCATCGTTGCGTTCGCCGCCACCGCTATCTGAAAATCGCGCCATGTGAATTATCTGAATTGCATACTAGTCTGCATCGACAATCAACGGATGATGACATAGATGCCTGAAGCCTGCACGCCACTTCCTAGCTATTGTTGTCTTCCAGCTGACGAAGAGTTCCTCGACGCGCACTGCTTGCAGTACAGACATGAAGAAGCAGCTCCTCAGAGTCAAACAGTGGGGTGATCAGACCTTTTTAAGGTGAGCCTATGTGCAAATTGTAGTTGAAATCATGTAGAAATTTATAAATAACACCCTAAATCTGTATTTTATTAGTTTCGATCTCGCACAGAGTTTTATCTAATCAGTGACGCTTTTAAGGCTTGTCTTGATGGCGCAAACAGTGAACAGGAAAAGTGATTTCACTCAATATTTTATTGATTACATTGTGTGCTGTGCAATCTTACTTAAACAGTATCTAAAAATATTCATCACATAGCTGGAAGCCTGAAAATTACACATCCATGAAGTTTCTGATGTTGAAACTGGGACTCAATGAATAATGCATGATGTAATTAAGTTTTTATGTGCATATTCAAAGAGTAGTTTGCATTGGGCCAAAAAAACTAAGTACTAGAACAATCTTCTGACCAGTTATTAGCTTTGTTTCTTTGGTTGTGCACCACTGTCTTTATCAGCCGCAGTAACTCACATGAACTTGACTGCTTTAACTAAATTGAACAAAACAGAATATTTACTATGCAAATTGAAGTAAACTCAAGTTGCTTAAGCCCAAATTGTTACTCTTACATTAGCATATTAATTGACTTTCATCTCTTGTTTATATGGTTCAAACATTAGTCATTTTGTCAGTAGTTTCCCAAGCATTGATTGCTTATCAACAATTGTAAGCTATTTAAAGTTGCACACTTGAAACAAGCATGGTTCTACTTTTGTTTGATATACTTGGTACAGCAAACAAACTTGGCCCGTGATTAAACTGCCATTACCAGATCCTAAAATCCTTGCTTCCTAATTAGGCACTAAAGCACTGCAATTTGGATTATAATGCTGAATTTAATTGCAATTTGAGTTGTTTCCAATACTTGTTCACGTTAAACATAGTACACAATCAGTTTGACCCAAAAATCGGCTTCAATATAGGATAATGGCCCTCCATTAAGGCCATCCTTTCAGCAATTTTCGTCTTTATCAATTTTAATAGAATAATGGCCTTCTCATGCCAAGATATACTATACTTACCCTACAATGCAATAGTTACATTCACGCTGACTGCAAATAGTATGCAAATTGTTTAATATGGTTTGTTGGTTTTAGGGCCGAGAAAAGTGAAGGGCTTAATCAAGATGAACTTCGCAAAGCGGACCTTAAAGTGGACTTTATCCAAAGGACGCTTACGGAAGTCGGAAAGAAATTACCCAATTCTCTAAATGAACAAGAAAAACGAATGGTAGTTACTGTATTCTTAGTTGTTTATATACGAACAAGTATTTTGTTGTGATTTCAGAAAAAATATGATGAATTTAATATCAAACAAGCAATTGATGCAGCAATGCAAGAAAATGATTGCATCAAAGATGCTCTCTTGTATTACGTTCTTCGGGAGTCCTCCAACATGGAAGGACATCTTGCTAGTGAAAAATTCGAGTACGAGAAGCAACTTGAAGAACACGTGAGCATTCCGATCAATCAGATTCTAGAGAAAGAGCTTCCCGCAATAAGTAAGCAAAGAAAAATGTTAAATAAACATGTACTGGATAGAGATTCAGCTACAAGTCGATACCAGGTACTTAAATACACACTTCCGCTAAATCTAAATTTAGATTTTATTTTTTGGGTGTTAATTCCCTTCACTCACTGAGGTTGTTTCATATTTTTAGAGTGCGCGTAGCACACATAAGGAAAGTAACTTGAAGGAAGAAGCAGATGAAGCTGACATGAAACTGGATCAAAGTCGAGATTTACTTGCCACTGAAATGTTTTCCTTGTTGCGCAGGGAAAACGAAATCTGTACATTTTTCCTGCAGTTGCTGAAGATGCAACGGTCTTATCATGAAAGTGCCTGCAAGCTCCTACAAGAGATTATCCCAAAGCTTGAACAAACTGTTGGTGAAAATAAAATAAAACCTATTTTTGGTTGCTGTTTGGAGAATCACCTGAAGACTAACAACCGACGAATTGCCTTTCCTCTGGAAGTTTGCGTTTTGGCTTTGATGGAGTTGGGAATGTCCGAAGAGGGTTTGTTTCGGTTAACAGGGAGTGGATCTAGGGTGAAACGTTTGAAATTTTCTATCGATTCTGGGTGTTTCACGCTTCCTTTAATACCAGAGTACAAAGATGTTCATGTGCTAGCTAGCACCCTTAAAATGTATCTTCGTGAGCTCCCAGAGCCACTTTTAACCTACAAGCTATACAACGATTGGTTGCGGTGTGTGGAGTACCCAGAGGAACAACATCGAGTTGTTGCTGTGCAGGCTGTGCTTACTAAAATGCCTCAGTGTAATCGTGATAATCTGGCCTTTTTAATGCAGTTTCTCTCTAAACTCTCCAAGAATCCTGAAAACAGAATGACTTCAACTAATATAGCCATTGTAATGGGTCCCAATCTTCTCTGGGCACAAGAAAGAGAAGAGATCAACATGCATTTATGTACAATGTTGAACATGATTGTTGAATTGTTCTTAGCCCATATGGATGTGTTCTTTCCTGTTGATATGATGAAATACACCGAGATTAAATCATCAGAGTTGATTGATCCAGATGATTTCACACGTCCAGATGTAAGTTGCCTTCGCCAAAGCACTCTTATGGAGCATGACAGTGTTGATATAGCTAGTCCTAAACCGTCAAGTAGGAAGAAAACGAGACATGCACCTGCACCTCCCACAGGCAGTGTCAATCCAAGGAGTGATATAGAAAGCGAAAATCGATTAATGCAGGAGAATTACTATCATTCTGCAGTGGGCACCGCGTCGCTCAATCGTCCGCACAAAATACGCACCGAAACGATAAAACTTTTACATAAGGAAGGCGGCAATGGTAGTTCAAATGGTGGCGGGGATTCACGACGGTCAAGTTTAATATTTGAACCGGAACATTCAAACCTAGTCAACTTAGATAAAGATATAAGTAATGTAGCACAGGACGCGCCTCAGGTGACACAAGTGCCACAGGTGGAGCAATATTTTGATGTTGTTAACAATGTTCAACCATCACAACCAATGAAGCCAGTTGCAGCGCCACGCACTTCTATCTTAGCCGACACAAATCATGGGAATCAATTACAGCGTAATGATTCAATGTCAAAGAGTTTAAATTCTATTGATTTGGATGGAGATGTTTTGCTTCGAAATAAGTCAGGTGACGACTCAGATTCGGGTCGGCGCGCAAAACCTGCAATACCAACACGTCCGGCATCTCTGCGAGGTGCACCAATGCGTGGTCATGAATCGGAAGCCTTCAATGTCAAATCATTTAACACTCCGCACAAATTACAAGCTAGTTTGGTAAATATACAACAAAAACCTCCCATAGCGCAAATACATCCTGTTGGCCACGATATGCAAATTAGCGAGAAAGAAAAGTTTTTGGGACATGTCCCAAATATGCACGTGAGAGTTTTAGAAAATAAGGGTGATATTAATTCGAATAACAATCATGCAAAACCAGGTCTGCCTAGTAAACCACCGCTCATGAAGTCGAATGAGAAATTGGCGGAGACTTTTGATCAACATCAGGGTTTTGATAGAAATGAAAGAATTGAAAAAATGAATGGCAATCCGAACAAACCTAGTCATATTCGCACGCGCTCCGACGGCAATATTGTGGATATACCGGGCGGACATACAATGCAAACGCCGCCATCGCCGCGCAATTTGAACAAACCATCGCAACCGCCGCCACCCCCACCAACAGCCGCGGCGAAAACAGTATCCAAAGCGGATATAGAAACTGCAAACCTTTAATACCCTGCGCGGAATAATTTTGTAATTTTTTAAGATAATGACTACCAAATTGGTGCTTTTAAGGACATTTCCCTACGCTATCACTATCACAAAGAAATACATTGGATGTCTTCGTGCAAACAAAATATCAGCAACAGTTAACGCCCGTCACATACACCCAAATCGAAGATATTGAATATTGAATTTTTATATAAATAACGTATAATTTATTATACTCTAATATCGTAGTAATCAACATCAGGAATCGAGTTCAAATTCATATAATCAAATCACAAATATTTGTATTCCAAAAATATGACGCTTCTGCTACCACAAAAGAGCTTCTGATGGAAAAGTCGGCATACAATATTTAATTGCAATAGAACACTAGTATGTGATCGTTTAACCGATTTTGAACATGCCGCGCTCCAATTGTCGTTTCTTTGTGCTGAAATTCTGTTTTGGCTGCGCGAGTTGAAAATATTTTAATTTGACTGAATATAGTTTACGATATGTTGCGAAATTGAAATTTAATTATAAATTTGTTGCAATATTTAACTGTATCAGATTTACCTCTATGACTAGAATTTTAATCCAATTGTTTGTAAATATTGCGTGTGCTGGCGACCCTGTTTTGTTTCACGCTGATTTTTATATTTGATTATGCGCTAATTTAAGTATTTTCTAAATTAGGTAATGTACCAATTGTTATAGTAATGTGATCACACATATCATTACTATTTACCATTGCATTCAGAATAAAACAAAAATGTAATTTGCGAACATAAGCACGTTAAATCAAAATATCTGAATAATATTTCTCATGGAAAAATAATTTTATATTTCACAAACATAAATACATGTAACATGTTCAATAACACTTCAACTTATAATTTAATTGTTCATGACGTACTAACGCCTTTAGTACTGTAGTAGCAACACCGAGGCGTATATGTGGGGGACGCTGATTCGAATCCTGCTGGAAATTTTAAATCCAATCGTGTATATTCATTCTCGCTGAATCCAATACCAATAACTGTTAATAACCATCGCATAGCATAACGATGTGGAAGACATAAAAAGATGTTCATAGTCTAAAATTACTGCTTTATTAATGTTGGCCATCTGAGTATTGATAAACTCAAAGTCTTCAGTTGTTCCATTCCAGTAATACTCCTTGGCTATGGTATCATATCTAAACAGTTTGAAATGTTAGACACTATCCCGCATTCATTTGGGATCAAGTCATGAAGTGTCTGATATTCATTGTATTGAGATGGGTTTACTTACTAACACTTGCTCAATATTTGATGTGAAAACGTATTCCTCAAGTACACATCATATTTTGGGTTTAAACTTATTAGCTGTGTGCATTGATTTAGTTTTTACAAATACTGCCAGTAAAAAAACCTCTGTTTATATCACCAAATCAATGCATCATCTGGCATCACAACTTCCATAAACAGGAATATAAAACAACAAAGTACAAAATAAATACAATTAAAACCGCAGTTAAGCAAGAACGGTAATGTACACCATAATTAATGTGTTAGTTTCCTTAATGAACCATCTTAATGTTCCATTTATCATGTCATCACAAGACTGGTGAAGACATCTTATATTATAAACCAATAGTAGAAAAATTAAAATAATCCTAGAAATCTGGAAAACAAAGAGTAATCTATAAAACTCTAGATATCTATAAACTCTACAAAATCTGCGCTACTCTTTATCCTGCTATTGAAACAGGTTTACCTGCGGCAAATGTAGAGGCCCACACCTAACGCGCGTTCCACATACACCCAAATACTATTTCTCTTTCAGTTTTACTCATTGGCATCAGATATCCCAAAACATTTAGTGGAACATCAAATACACATGATTACACCATAAGAACTTTAACCCTGCAAAAATTAATTCAATTTAATCGAATTTTTACATCTGCTTTTATAAAAATATTACTATTAATCTAACGCAACTATTTCCCTTTAAATTGCTGCATTATATGCACATTTAGTTTTTCA
>JAODGC010000894.1:50068-63323 GCA_027574925.1 Ecitoglossa quadriceps | reverse complement strand
CTATTTACCATCTATGCACTGACATGCGGTTTCCACGCGCCCTTTAATAATTTAAAGGGGCCGTCCGGTAGCGGATTAGCACGGGCAAGGTCTCGAAAGGATTAACCGCTACTTCCGCATGCCACGAGATTAATGAGACGGCGCGTTCTCCGGTAAATTCTAAAAGACCAATTGGAAATTTTAACATACGAATTTACGTTTTTTCTCAGGTTTTTTCTGTGAATATTATAATTTATCCACTATTTGAATATAAACTTAAGATATCTTAACCATCACAATATTCCATGCTAACTTAAGATCTAAGATACAAGGTAGGCAGGTCAATTCTCCATTTTTAAAAGAATATGATTTGCCTACGCGAGCCCTTCCATTAATCTTTGATTCCACTTCAAAATGTGCGCGCCAAAAAAAACAGCCTTAAATCACTACAGAAAGGCCGAAGTATTCAGTAGAGTTTCGGGAGCATACGTAATTCCGAGATATACACTCATTGACAGATTTAATATAGGAATTCGGTGAAAGAAATGGCGCGCGTTTATTAGGCTGAACCGCATAATCATAGATACTTGCAAGTTCTAAAACATAGACACCACGACCAATAGGCACATTGCAGTTACTCTGATACATCACCCGATTTATCTCTCCTGTGTTATTTTTGTTACAACTGTTAAATTTACGTATAAAATCTAAAGGACACAAAGTGAAAACTCTGTCTGTAAAAATATAAACTGGGATGGTCTACCTTCACCTCCCAACAACAATACCTATCTGCTATCCACAATAGTGTCGTTTGATATAGTGCACTCTTTCACTAAACCTTAGATTTCTAACGCTTGACTACACTGGATGGGAAAATAACACAGGACAAGAAGTGCTCAATTCATTGCAGATGAACTGAAATAGTCATTGTTTATAATGAAAAACGATCCTTTTTTTTTGCAAGTTCAGTGACAGAGAACCTCTGCATCTCTAGATAGTCTTCTTTATTCTACCAGCAGCATTGTATTGCAGCGCGCTCGGTTTTAAGAGCAGATAAGAAATGGAGTTCCGTGAATTGATTAACCACAACACTATCGCACCACAAGAGTCACAGGTCTGTTTATAATCTAAATACAATGGAATGCTTACCAAATAAATATAACACCGTATTATTGCTATTACTAATCTGACATTTTGCTTACTGCACTCTTTAATAAACAGGTGTAACTCTTACAGTGTCTTCATTGCATTATATTTTATATAATTTTATTACGTATTAAGTTGTTTGATATAGGTACGCATTCCTGTGGTGGCAATTTAAATAACACCGATATAATTAAGGAGTATGTGGTATTTATAGCAATATGGAATGATGTCCAGACAAAATGGCGAATAAAACTAAGATATTTTGGCTCATCGTTTATACTTTCGCTTTATTTTCTAAGGAGGCTTTGCACTGTGCCACTTTCTATGATCACGTTGCATTGAAATGCCGCAAAAGGTCTTAGTAGACGTCCAGGAAGACTGCCATCTTCACTGGAGTATCAGGAGTACAGGAAATCAAGGACGTATGTAGCTGTTTTCAATCTTCCCATCCCATTTGCTATTTGCATTCACAAATGGTGCACCTAGGCAGCAGATACAAGGTGGGCAGGACCATCCTCCATTTGTAAAAGAATATGTTTTTTTTACGCGGTGCCTCCGCTTTATTCTGATATCCTAATTTTTAGTATAAATATTCTTGGTTGTTCCCCTACCAATTACAGACTATATTTCTTGATAGTGTGTGCGCAAAGACGGCCTTAACACCTTGCAGAAATGCCTGAATATTCAGTGGGGTATCAGGTAAATCTGAGAGGTGGTGGGCAAAATCCTAGCCTTATTCAGCACAAGTAAGCAACCAATGAATGGTGTAAATAAATATTCACCTCTATTCACGGTTGCTGGACAATCCTACATCTCCAATATCTTATACGCTTTGGAATAGGCCTGCAGCGACTTGAACAACAACACCTGCGTGCCCACCTGTTTGTTTGCATTTGTAGTCCCATCTTATTATCTTTGGAATGCGTTATGACGTGATGCGTTGAGCGTAGAGTAGGTCTGCATTATGCGCTCCCCCTATGCGTATATCGTATTTGAATGATCCAGAAAGGCCTTATAGCAGTGTAAAAAGACTGTAACGCTCACTGGAGTATCAAGGGTACAGCTAATTGGGGAGTTATTTTCAATTTTCCTGGCCTATCCTACTTTCTATTTGCATTCACTAGTGGTCCATTTAGGAAGTGGTTAGAATGTGGGCCAAGACCATCCTCCAGTTTGAAAACAATGTAATTTCTCTACGTAAGACTTTTGCTTCGTTATGATATCCTACTTTCTATTACAAATATTCTTAGTTGTTATACTACCAATTTCAGACTATTTATTTCTAGAGCGTGTGAGCGCATAAACGGCCTTAAAGCGTTGCAGAAAATCCGAAAGTTATAGACAGATACCATAGGAGTTCGGTGGAAAAAATGGCGGCGCTTTTATTTAGCTGGACCATCCCACATAAACTTGCATTTTCTGAAACATGGTCTTCACCAATAGACACATTGCATTTACTTTTATCTCCAGATTTACCTCTCCTGTAATATGTTTGTTGCATGCGTTAACACAACATTTAAAATCTGAAGCTCCACAAATGCTATCTCTGTTGAGTATGAATGCAAACATTGTCTAACTTAATATCTATGATGCAAAGTGAGATGGGCACTTCAACGAGCTCGGTCTTATCAACAGATAAGAATTGGAATGCACTATCGCACCGCAACCGTCGCACGTTTATAATCTAATCAAATGGAATTGCTCAAGTAAATATTTATACCACCGCATCACGGCAATCACTAATCTAGTATTTTGCTTACTGCACTTTTTAAGAAACAGGTGTCTTCACTGAAGCACATTTTATTTTGTAGTATTCCGTTACTCCTGGTTCGACATTGCTTTTGTGATAATTTCAATAATCCCGAATATAGTAAGAACTGACATGTTAAGTAGAATATCAGGGACACAATAAATTTCAAGAGGCCATATACATCGCATTGGATTCAGTTAACGTTAAGGAAGTTATCAAATTTGGCCCGCGTGAGTCGTCGTCGTCCAGTTGCTTGCAATCGGAGTAACGATTGCTACAAACTGCATACATATGTAATTATTAATCAACGATAGATTAATCAACTAATTAAAACGTAATTAGATTATTTCAAACAGTATAAATTTTACATTACTAAATATTAAGAGCGTATCAATTTAACTGAAAATAGTGTACAAGAACAAGATGAGTATTTTAATAACATTTTATGATTCTTATTAAATCATATAATTGAAGCTGATACCTTCCAGTTTTCATACAAAACACGATTTTTAGCTTGCAGGAATGCTCTATTATGATGTAATTCAGACAACCCGCTACATGTAATGTTGAATTTCATACACGATGCAAAATTCGAGTGTCGAAAGGTACCAATTTGTAGAATGGAATAGAAGCAATTGAGTTTCATTCTATCCCAATTAATGCCAGAGTGGCTGGGAAAATCCTAGACTGTGCGTGCTGTGCCTAGTTGCTTTCAAAATTTGTATAATCATCTCAAAATTATTTTTGAGTTAGGCAACCATATGTACGCTAATATTTACAAATTTAAATAATACAAAACATTGCAAAATAAACATGATTTCCACTATTACTATTTCTAAGTCTAATTTTCTAATTCTAAAAACTCATTTAAATTTGCAAGCAGTATTTATACGAATATTATACGCACGTGAAGATCATTCCTGAAATGGCCCGAAATGGCCACTTGCCGCAAGTGATGTTTTTCGAGTAGTTTTTCTAAAAAAATACATTTGATAACAATCGATAACAGTAGAAGCAAACTCTTTGAAGTGTTTTGCATTGTGTTTTTTTACCCAATTAATTAGATGAAAATCGAAATAAAAATTGTTCGGCGTTCAAACACGTTTTTAGACCTGATAACCTATAACTAAAGTTTAAAATTGACCAAGTCCAAGAAAGAACTTGAAACATGACTGAAATACAAGAATGTATTAATGTGTTACAATACTGTACAAAGTATGATATCAAGCATATTACTCCAATGCTGGAATCAGTGCGCTGCTTGATGAAAGAAGAAATAAATTCAAAAGCTGCAATCACTCTGATAAACAAACAAATAGCGAATGCCACAACTAGAGACCATGCATTCCAAATTCTCATTATAATTTTGCCTGATTGTTCTCAAAGTCTCATAGATGATAGTGCAAAAACATGGATTAGTTATACCCTGAGTAAACACCCAAGTGAAGTGATTGCTTGCAGCAGATTTCAACTTTTAGGTAATAAATGCATAATAAATTTACATGGATGTAATTATGTTTCTTGATGCAATTTTTAGTTATGTTATATGAAAGATGCCACACTAATCAGGAATTCTACAAGTCAATTGTTTCTAATTTTCTACCCAAACTAGTTGATACTTGCATTTGGGTGCATCCTAAATCAGCTGAATCACAATATGCTATGAATTGTTTATATTTCACTATGAAATATTTTTCTTCTGCTTGCATAGTTTTTAAGAAAAAGATTGAGGAATATATCTTACAGTTTCTGGATTCTCCATCAAAGATAGCAACAATTGTTGAGGCAGCAAAGTGCTATCACATTTTAAATCAAGTATGTTTTTAGTTTAAAACAAGACAAAAATGTTTACAACTTCATAAATAAATATTTCTACAGATTGGTGGAGCTGGACCCAATGGATCAATTCACATTAAGAACTTTGAAAATAATTTTGTGAAGTTATACAAAACTTTGGATGTTTTGTATAATGCTATGTTTGAAAACATAAATGAATTTCAAGAGCCTTCCAAAGATACAACTAATATTATTAAGTTAAGGGATATTCCCACATATTTGGGAACTAAAGATGTGTACAAGATTCTTAGTAGAAGGATGGAAAACATTGTTATTTTTCTCATTCAAATGATTGAGTATGAAAGATACATTTAAATACTTATAAGAAACGTAAGTTAATTTCTTTTTAGGACTGGTTATAAACTTAAGAAGTCCGTAAAACCAGAAATTCTTCAAGTCGTTCAACGTGGACTTGAAATACACGTCCATGGTCATGAGAATGATCCAAACCGAACGATGTTTAATCAGTGCATGCAACAACACCAGATAAAACTTTTATTTCTGTTGAAGGCATTGATTCAAAGCTTGCAACACAACTTTATGAGACATTCAACAGTCAAAATATTGTTTAGATATTTAACCAGGGTTTCAGAATGCAGCTGTTATAATAGTAATAGGTGATTATTAATTAACATTGTGTAAATGCCAAAATTGCATTGAAATTCTCTAATTATCTTTGTAGTTTGTACAAGCGTACCATTTATGACATCATCAAATACTGGCTTCAATGTTCTGGGGAACAAATTGATGCAAAAACTTATGAGAAATTAATTGACATCATTTTAAAGGATATTACACCAAATAAAACAACAATGTTGTTGCAGACAAATTTGAACAGTAATAAATCCAAGGGAAAGAATAAGAATCAATCGAATGCAGTGAATGATAAGAAACAAATTAATGAAGAGACTCCAAGAACTTTAGAAACACAAGTTGCTACATGTCAGGCAGCTTTAGGATTACTGGAAACATTGTTCAAATCAGTTCATCTGAATATTAAGAAAGCAACATGTGCTGTGAGTTGATTTTGCATTAGTGTTTGCATTTATTTCTAATTGATATTGTTTATAGCAACTATTTCATGTTATCACAAGTACCCTTCTTGATATCTGTGCAAAACATTTCTATTCGCCCTATACGTCAAAGGACAATCAATTGAATTTATTCAAAGTTCTAATTGCAATCTTTGATCAGCCAACATTCACAATTGACATTAATCTAGCAGTAAATATCCTTGCGTTGGGACAAACTAGCGACCATATCGAACTCTCTTTGACTTGTCAACAAGGATTGAAAACTATGGAGAAAATCGTGCATCCAATACAAATGCCAATCGGCCAGGTAACGGGAATTGCCGACATTGATGAAGAACTTTCAAAAACTAAAGTGGATAATGCTGCTGTTAAGGTGCTAAGCAATTATTTGATACAAAGTAATGAGAATCAAAATGGCCACGCAAAAAATATTGAAGTTCAGGTTGAGTTTGGATTATCTGATGATAAAAACAACGATAATACTGAAATGGTGACTGAAGAAACAATCGTGAGCTTACATGAGCTCCAACAAAGTCATGACACTGCAGAATCAAGTTTTGTTCCGGAGGACGAAAAACGAGAATCTGTGGTAGAAATATCTGACAATGAAGGTCCAACTGATAATGGTAATGATGACATTTCGATTGTATCAGACGAGCCAGCCTCGAAAAAGCGCAAGGCTGATAGTCAAGAGGTGATTTACACGTTCGACATTTCGCAGGGCGAAGGGGAAGACTTATTAGATTCTTTTGTTGACGAAGTTAACTAAGGTCGGTGTTTGTCATTATTTCAAATTTGAAAAATATTCTTTTAAAAATAAATAAATTCTACTATAATGAGTTTAGTTTAAAACTTACCGAATATTTGTTGTTGGAAGAACATTTTCGGCATGTTGCCTTCTTCAGGAACTCATCATAATTGTTTATTTTCTGTATGCATTTAGTTTAGAGTACGCAACATCCGCGGTGGTGTCACGCCCGTCGTAGCTGATAATTCGGAATATTCGCGAGGTCGCGACCTTCGCGTTTCTAACGGGAGCTCCACAAAGCCACCCAGGTCTAATGATTACGAATCCTGGAAACTCAGCCACCAAACAAACAACATCTATTGCAAGTTACTCTCCTCAACAACAAATCTATATCTTGTCATATACCATTAGAACCACTAATTCAAAGCAATAACAAATCATATACAATAATCAAGTAAAATCACATCTTCCATATAAACCATAGCAAATGAACACCATACAAAAAATACAAAATACTGCAATGTAAAAATGTGGCAAAACCAAACTGAGTCAATAGAATCATAAAACCTTAACTCCTATGAGAATCAATGCAATTAGTGCAATACTAACTATACACATTTTCCCTATCAAACTTATATAAACTACATAAATTATATAAACCATATCAAACTTATACGTTCGCCCTTCACTACAAAGAAATAAAATGAGCGTGTAACTGTGAAAGAACTTCTTCTTCGAAAACCTTCTTTTGCAGAGGAGTGCAACGTTCCGGAAACGTTTTTATAACATCAACTATACAGTAACCGTCAAAGTAAACTCTTCTCAATACAATGAATTATCAGACCAAGATCAACGAAGCACATACATCAATAAATATAATCTCATTTTTGAATGATATGATTCTCGAATGATGTACAACGTTTGTTGAATAAATTTGTTGGTAGAAATTTTATGGATTAGGTGGATGTTGAGCTTGTTAAAGTGTATTTTAAGCCCATTGGGAGTTGGGTTAGACGTGGGCTAACAAAAATCAGGCGAAAAGCATAATCGTTGCACGCACGGCACGTAGAAAAGTGCGACAAGTCGTGACCTGGCAAGCATAACTCACCTTAGATCGGATTAAACGCCCTCGGCTTCCTTCCTCTGGTGACACAGTGGCCGTAGACTTAACTTTGCGAGCTTGAATCCGATGCTAGATGATTTTAGATGCATTGACATTGCCAGCAAGGAGTGACTGTAAACGTGTTCCTAAATCATAAAGAATTAGAAACATTTATTTACGATACCTAGAACATCCTTGATTTGTTAGTTTAATATGAGAAAACGCAAAAGTCGATTACATTTTCAATAGTTATGATTTGAAGAATTATTTGTTTTTCTAACTTTTTCAATTTATAACTCCTTTCCGTTTTAAAATTACATGAAGAAAACTATTAAGAGAGGCTCTGAATGAATGGTACGCAAAGTTTAGCAAAAACGTTGATTTATTTATAGGTATTACCTTATATTTCAAGAAAAAAAGCAAACGGATGAAATTTTATCATTAATTCCTTACTTGGTTTCTTTTTGACAGCATGCAATAAACGTAAATATAAAACCTGTAAACACATATTTTACAACAATTGTAAAAATGCATATATATCTCGGAAGTATAAATACTGCGAATAAAACTAAACTCTCTTATTTTAGTTCCAGTGACCATGATTCTTCAGAACCAGAAGTGACCATGTCTGACCATAGTATTAATGTGTTTAACATATTTTGGAACAATTCCCACCATACAAACCGCACGTATTCTTGCAATAACTCGAATGCCTTTCTTCAGTCATCAAAATTTCTTCCGCCTTATATGGCGTGAGTTAACAGCACGTGGTCACCAAGTCGTCTTAATCACGGCCTTCCCAAAGCCTAATAATGACACAAACCTCCGACAAATAGACGTCAGCATTGACAACGAAAAGATACCGGTCAGAAGTTATAAAATTGACTACGTGGAACAAATTACTTCATACTACGTGCTTATGCTTCATATAGCAGAAACACAAGTGAAAACTCCGGAAATCCAAGAATTGACACACAATCCAAACGAAAAGTTTGATTTTGTCATTGCTGAGAACCTTCACCATTAACTGTGTCAAGTGCACTAGATATATACAATTATTACATTGAAAGCACCGGAACTCAAACACATGAGTTAATGTATTCTTTCTTGAATCAAATTCTGATAGATCCTCCGTTTAGCAATAGAGTGAAAGCGTTGTTGGGTAAAGCTTATCGGTATTGGTTTAAGCCAAGATTTGCCAATGAAATTGCAACTCTGGCAAGGAAATTTTTTGGGAGGCATGCATTATCGCACGAGGAAGATTTGCAACAAATTGATATGATTTTTATCAATACTAATTTAGCGCTACATGAAGTACTACCACCTTCGTCTGCTTTGGTTTCATTAGGAGGTGGGATGTTTCTGGAAGGAACTAAAAATCTTACCGTATCTAAAGTTCGTTTATAGCTTATAGGAAACAAAAAAGATTTAATCAATGCATGTTTTAAGACTTCAAAAGATTTATGGACAATTCAAAAGAGGGTGTCATTTCTTTCAGTCTTAGATCTTATAGATCAGAACATCAAGTATATCAAACGATCAACTTTTAAAAATAATAGAAACATTTTTACAGTTGCCATACAAAATACTTTGGAAAACATCTCCTCTTCCGAAAGTTGTTTTACCAATAGTAAATAAAACCGGAAATATCTTCATTCAAAGTTGGTATCCACAAGTTAAAATATTACGTAAGTTTCACCGTACAGGTTTATCACACTAATAGGATAATACGTTTTTTATGTTCACAGAACATGAGAATGTGAAATTCTTTATAACTCTAGGTAGAATTCATTCGATTGAAGAAGCAATTATTATGAAGAAACCAATGTTGGTTCTGCCATTTATTATTGATCAACATATAAATGCGCATCGTATTAAAATGCTAAATTTTGGGGCATATTTGGATCTAAATACAATATCATCAGAGATGCTTGAAACGTCTATTCACGATATTATTACTGATAAAGAGATTCCTAAGAATTTAGAGAAATATTCACGGTTATTACAGGATCAGCCAATGAAACCACTAGATAGGGCTGTTTGGTAGGTTGAGTATCTTATAAGAAATAAAGGAGTGCAACATTTACGTGCAAGGATATTACCATGGTGGCAGTATTTTTATCTTGATGTTTTTCTGTTTCTGATTGCTGTTACTTCAGCTGTATTAGGTGCATTGGTGAAATTTATTCCAGTAAAACAAATTATTGTAGATTTGGGAAGAAAGCAAGTTAAAAATAACTAATTATGAGTTTGAATTGTGTACACTTGTTGTTACAATTGACCAAATACTTTTTTGTGCCTGCTACAAATAAGTAATTGTTGGGGAATGAATAAATTGTGTTAAGTAGAAACTTTACTGCAATCAGAGTTGCCTATAGTTAGAAGCAACAAAAGAATCCTTTTTTAGAATGTTATATTAATTACTTAACTCCGTGAATTAAACTTTCATATGCTTATAATTATTTTGCTATAGCAAAACTAAAATCTACCCAAATTTTAAATTTTATATATTTTTAAATATTTTCAAGGGAAGAAAATTAAAATTGAAAATGTGTTATCAGCCTAGGAAAAACTCAATTAATAGGATTTTAAATATGCCCATCTCGCGCTGGTTACTTGTGTGGGATTCTGGTGGACTGTGTCGTTATCAAATCTCAACAAGGCGTCGAGAGAAACACGATGGGCGGTTAAGTGGCTGGCGCAGTGGAGCAGCGGTGGCGTGGCCCGTGTTCGACTGTACCCCAGACAAGGTTGTAAATTAGGGATTTCGGGGGTTTTACGGCTGTAAATACGAGTTACGACTTATTTGTGCCGGGAGATAAGGTGAATCGAGCATCCCCACGCTCGTCCTCTCTTCGTAAATCCCACTGAATCGTTTATGTAACTACTTACAACAGCCACACATGAGCCACCTAAAATACCTCCGACGCTTAGCTATCTGGTGGCTGGCGCGTAGGAGCGTGCAAGTGGTCCAGCCTAGAATTATGAGAAACATGAGAAACTACCAAATCGGCGATAAGGGCGACAGGGCAGACA
Source organism: Ecitoglossa quadriceps (assembly GCA_027574925.1). NCBI lineage: Eukaryota > Metazoa > Arthropoda > Insecta > Coleoptera > Staphylinidae > Ecitoglossa > Ecitoglossa quadriceps. The sequence goes on along the minus strand of JAODGC010000894.1, from coordinate 52,692 downwards.
CGAGATAATTTGAAGCCTATGTCTTTGCTGAAAGACTTAAAACATTTTAAAGGGAAGAATAAAGAAGTTGAGGCAATGGAGGAGTCGGAGAGATGTTGGACATGACAGAAAACGTATGCTGAGTGTGGGGACTTAAGTGGGTCTTGTTAAGAAGACAAACAACCCTAAATATTTTGACTTTGCTTGGAGATTATATCCCTGGTGTTGAGTTGTTGATTACCAGCCACTTGCTGTGACCTTTCTAGGTAGTATGTGTTTCAATCATTGGAATGGTGCGCACCAAGGCCCACAAGGTCATTTCCACACACGCTTTTATTTTCCATCATTGAAATCGAAATCGATTACCTACAACGCACAACAATGTGGGAGATATGCAAAATCGAGTTTTACAAGCTGCCAACAGACCATTATCTTATCTGCCAAGATTGGACATGCTGCTGGTGATGGAGATGCAGTTGATGCTGACGACTTGAATTCGCTTCGAGGAATGAAAGCGAACTGACGATCAGCGGATGTTTGGCCCATACGGGATGAGATAATCAACGGTATTGGTTACATTTGACTGCGGGCTTTTGTCTGAGCACAAAAGCACAACGCCGCGAGTCCAGCTAATTCGCCATAATTGAGTTAATCAACAATTTCCAAGTCATTCTGAGTGACCGAGCAAAAAATCAAAGGCACGGGTAGGGCTGAACAATTTCACTTCTTCATCTTCTCTCTTACTGCTTCAATCCGATGAGCGTCGATGACAGTTTCCAAATATGCATGATCATTAAACAAATGTTTGATGACATTGTTCTATGACGTTTATTGATAACTTGCTTGAGATTCTCGGGTTTCCCTGGATGGTATTAATATTCTCCTCAGCTATGATTCTGTAGTATTGCTGATGAATAGCTATCTCGGGTTCTTGTCGTGTCTGGATAAAATTGCGTGCATGTCTTCTGCTTTCGCTCTTTCGCGAAAGAGAAGCCACGAAGAGGGCGGTGCTGCTGTTGCATGCCTGAGCTTTCTGCGCGCTTTCCTCTCTACTCTTCTCTCCAACGGCCGGCCGACGCACCAGACTGCGGACCGCCAGTCGAGACTCAGTCTGAACAAGCCCGCCGTGTAGTCGGCACGTGCTCCCCGCAGATTACAGCCTCCGGACGCGTTCGCGCGCAAGTTCGTAACATCGAAACTTTTCCGTGTGGGTTTCCCAAAAATGGACTACTGTTAACAGTGCGCCATCCACAACCCGCTCCACACCCCCCGTGCGTGTGTTTGTGTCCAGTGACATTTCTTTGGTTTCCACCAGGACAATGTTGTGCGTGCGTCGGAAAATGTTCGTTACCCTCCTACTGCTTGCCGCCGCTTGCGGGTCCACGCGAGCTGGTCCCGACAGCAACTTTATGAAGATGTTTCCTTCGCAAATCCAGCATGATCCTTGTTACGATGAGGACAACCGTCCTCGACGTTGCGTGTCCAACTTTGTCAATGCTGCTTTCGGGGTGCCTGTGAAAGCTTCCTCTACCTGCGGGCAAATGGGACTGACGCACTATTGCGAACCACCCGAACCCGGCTCCAGACCCCAGTGCAATATCTGCGATGATCTTCAACCAAAATACCGCTTTCCGGCATCGCATCTTACTGACCTGAACAATCCGAATAACGTCACTTGCTGGCGTTCAGATCCGCTACCCCCGGCGACTTCGATGAATGCTCCACCTGATAATGTCACGCTTGTTCTCAGCTTTGGGAAGAAGTATGAGGTTACCTATGTTAATCTGGTTTTCTGCACGCACACCCCAAAACCCGACTCTATCGCGATCTACAAAAGTATGGATTATGGCAAGACCTGGCAACCTTTCCAGTTCTACTCAAGCCAATGCCGGAAGGTCTACGGAAGACCTAATCGTGCAACTATTACTCAATCGAATCAACAGGAAGCTCGCTGTACAGATGCTCATCGTTACAATGGAGGTGATGGCATGTTACAGGGACAATCCCGGATTGCATTTAGTACATTAGACGAACGCCCTAATGCATCCGACATTGAAAAATCCCCGGTTTTGCAAGATTGGATCACAGCGACTGACATCAAAGTTATCTTCAACCGCCTCCACATGCCCACGGATGATCTCCCAGACAATGTAGACATCCTCGTTGACGAGAACTTGTACAACAAACACTTGGGTGGAGGACTGGAGAGAGGTCTAGATAGAGATGATGACCACACAAAGGAACCAGCTCCTTCTGTGCAACTCCAAGATCTAGACATGCAGGTTGATGTAGAGAGCAAGCCGACGGCGATGGAAGCCGTGCGCAGGCTGCCTCCCGCTTATCAAGTGACGCACCAGTATGCAGTGGCGGACTTCTCCGTCGGTGGGCGCTGTAAGTGCAATGGGCATGCGAGCAAGTGTTCGAAAGGACATGATGGGCTGGTTTGCGTATGTAAGCACAATACAGCCGGCAGGGACTGCGAGCGATGCAAGCCGTTTCACTTCGACAGACCATGGGGACGCGCTACCGACCGGGACGCCAACGAATGCAAAGGTAATTAAGTTATTTTGGCATGCTGCCTACTGTTAATGCCGCGCGTTGGGCGCATTATTCAAGCGCAAACACGGAATGTGCGACGCAAACTT
>JAODGC010000894.1:32497-43116 GCA_027574925.1 Ecitoglossa quadriceps | reverse complement strand
TTTGAGTCGACGCGTTACCATTCCAAAGGAGTTCGTTATTCCTGTTACTTTATACTTTACAACAATCACAACAAACAAAAAATGACATATTGAATGGCTGGTAAATAATTAAATAAGTTCAAAAATACATTCCATTAAAACCACTAGAATCAGTTGTCAAATGTCAAAAAGCAGAAAAATCGATTTTTACTCGATTTCTTGTCAAACGAAAACTGTCAACGTAATAACATTCATATTTATTAATTAAGACGTAATAACATTCATCATTGCTATTAAATACTAATAACACTTCAGAGAAAACAACTAAATTCGACATGTAATTCGCAAAAGTTTTAAACAGCATCAATTTTACATCGATGAATCGATATTCTCTACTGATGATTCTTTGAGATATGCCTCTCCATTCCTCCATTCCACCTCATTATCACAATCATGTCCATTTTCGAAACTCATCATCATCGCGAGCAAATCAGAAACTAAGAGGAAGTATGTCGCCTTCAATCAGCATCGCATTTCCACTCAACTGAATTTGAAATCAAGTATACTTCACATCCTTTGCATCTTCCTCTGTACCATAGAGGTTATACATTCTGACAGTCATAACTGTGTTTATTTGCTTTCAGTATTACATCTACTTGTAGTTTTATACTCCTCTGTTTCTCACGAGTCACGGTATAATTGCTGAGATCCCTTACCGTTTGGTTATTTGCCTGTTTGTTTGGAAATCCGCATAATTGAAACATTGAAATACTGAAATGTGCGACTTTGTTTTTCATGCGCAAGTTGTGGATTTGCAAGGTTTACATGCGTAAATGCACGCGCTACAGAAGGAGTGTTGAGTGATGTGACTTTTAAGTGGGCATCGTTGCGAGAGTTGGAGAGCTTTGATGCAGCCAGTGTGTTGCCATGGGAGGCAAAGCTCACGTGCATTAGCATACAATGCAAGCGGGAGTTTTGCGCGGCCAAAAACATTCGCCACATGCATGGGGATAGAAGGCAAAGATAAATATTTACTCAAGGAAGTGATAGGTATCTAAGTATAGCTGAAAACATTCGACGTGGTGGACGAGTTGATTCAGTTTCGAATGTTTGCCAGGCGCCAAGTTTTACGCGTGAAGGTGACGTTTGCAGATTTGCAATTTCGAATGGGAAATAAACTGAGTACGATTAACATGTACGATTTATTCAAGCCGTCGATAGAGCCATAAATCTTTAAAACTCCATAAAAACAATTTCCTTCTTATTGAGTAAGTTAACGTAATTAGAGCAAGTTCAGCAACACCATTGGAGGTGTCATTCATCACACCTTTTCTGCAGATTTTTTCCATTCAAACAAATCCAGTTAACACTTTTTGTTACATATTAACTCAATCCAAACTTCAATAAGTACTCGCCTTTAATTCTTTCCGCTGGTACGAATTTATGTTTATCTTTTAATGGCATAATATCCGACGTCCAAACAGCGCCCAACGGCCGACACTCGTACATAAATATGTCCTTACTTCTTGGGCCCAACACACCCGGATTCCCAGTACGTGCATGCGGCCGTATAAGGTACGTTGGTAAATTACAATTTGTCTTTCGACCAGCGTGTTTTTATTTTCATCTGCGTCAGAAACCTATTTCTTCGTTCATTTTGGTATAAGTAGGGTCAATCCAAGCAAACATTAGCTACACCTAGGAAGGTTAGGGAGACCTTCTGATATTCTTAATGTTTTCATATTTCGAATACTTGAAGCTATATTTTAGAGATGTTTAGCTATCAGACATGTGTAGCATTGCACGTTGACGCATACAAATCGAATACTTTATAATAACGCATTGAGACATCTGAATTAGAATCGGAATCTCAACATGAAGGAGCGAAAGTATTGGGAGTGTCGCAACAGGATAATATATAGGCAAACAGAAGTATACTTCAATTCGAATTTAATTTCGTCTGTCGATCATCATTCACATCAGGAGACTTCAATTTCTAAGCCCAATACCAGCAGTGCAACAAATAGTTAATAATCTAACCTAAGTAGACTGTGCTGTCAACACTCACTACACCTTTTACCTGCCAGCCCCATCGGTGATTGTTGATTACGTGGAAGCTGTCACTGGCCTGTCACATCCAATTAATTCCGAATTTGAATGAGGACAAAAGGTGTTGATACGTGTACGACAGTGATTAAAGTCAGTTATTTGCGCTTTTGTCTAGGTTTTGGCAATTGTTTCTAAATTAGTTGCAAGTAACAAGTTAATTCGTATGGTTTCTGGCTGGCGATGTTCTATTCCGATGAAGGGTCTTTTCTCCTTGTGGAATTTTATACTTGTATTGTCAGCAGTAGTCTCACTGCAGCACTAATTACAACACCAAACAAGAGAAACTATGTACTCTGCGAGCTAGACAACGGCTGTTGCTGGTTGACTGGTTGGCGCTGCAGTGGGTTTTGCAGCCCCACAAGATGAAAACATGACCCACTCGTCTCCTGGAATGGAGTGCATTACATAACATTATTACAACGGTTGTTTCGGTATCGTGAAGCACACTATGTTATGCTGCATTACACGGCTTGTTTCACGATGTGTCTTATTACTAATATCATGTAGTTGGGTAGGATAGGTGTTAATTAATGCCTTGGTAGCTAGAATACTAACTTACAAATACAGGGCTTTCAGATTTTGTTTTCCTTCAAATATTACTTCAATTTGGAGATTTCATGAATTGTTGTTTCTATGTTGACATCATGATTAGATGAAAAGGTTTCCTTCTCATTATCTCTCCATCTCTTTGTCATTTGCCATATTTCCAACTAATCCCAACGTATTACCTCAGTGGGTATGTTGTGTTTGAGCAGTGTCGAGATGCTTTTACTGAAAATCCGATTAATACATTTGTAATTAAGTGAAATGTGAGGACTCGGGAGGATTCTGTCTGTACTTTCTGGGTAGTACGGGAGATGACTGGGAGCCATCGCGAAGAAGGAGTAAATTAGTAAATGAGTTTAATGCAGAGAGGTAGACAACTTGGAGGGGCGGAGAAACAGAGGGAGATGGTCGAGTTTCATTACCATTATTATGACGAGGCCAAAAATAGTTAATTATGACAATGTGGTTTCTAGTTTAGATCCCACCTTCTGCTGGGTTTAATTAGTATAATGAGAAATTGACACTTAATTTCGCATTGTATCAAATTCATTGTTGAAAGTGTAAATTTCGTTTCTATTGCGATTAAATCGTATTTTCCTCCTTTCGCAGTCACCTGGGGCGGGAAATCACAATGCGCATATTGTCCATGTACCTCTTCGCCAGAGCGCTGCAACGTACACAACGAGCATTGTGCTCATTGCGATCGGTTTCCCTTTGTCTCTTTTCGCACTTTGTGAGCTCGTTGCTAGGCGAATGTGCAACCTAACGAAACAATGCATTTGGATAATTGTATTAATATTAACAGTAACTCAACATGCTCTTGAATGAATGCAGTGGGAGCTAAAGGGAAAGAAGAAGAAAAGAGGATGATAAATCTCGTGACTTGATTGTGATTTCCGATTGTGATTACACTCCGAGAGTCGACAATAATTTAATGCGTTGCTGATAAAGCCAATCCAGGATGATTCACGTAGAGTTGCGTTTTGGGTTGCCTGCTGTGAGAAACTAGTTTATATGTGGATTTTCAGTTATAAGATGGTGGAGCAGGTGACAAATCGAGGGAAAGTTATAAATATATAATCTATGATGTGGCTTACAGTGAATAATAGAAGATAAACAAATCAAGATAAATCGGAAAAAGTGTTTGCTTGTTCGTTGAACATAGTTCTTTAGCCCACAAAAAGAGGGCACTAGAATCAAAAACGCCATCATTTTCTTTTCTAGAACAAGAAATATTTTCATGCAGATTTTTTATCTTCTTTGACTCTTGTCTTTTAACCTTTGGACCAATTTAAGTTGCAATCAAATTAATTGTCGCCACGTGTCGTCACACAATCATCAGAATCCTTGGAACCTCTACAATTGTACCGTTTTGTTGTACCTATTGCCAGCAAGTCGTAAATCAAAGCGGCGACCACGGCGGTGGTGTGGCGGCCGATGCGCAATAAATTACGTTATCAACGTTGCGCATTACACGTTTAACATGCAGCACACGATGCACTTGCATAACGAAAGCCATGAATGTGTATCCTCTCGCAATCGATGCACTTGTAGCCTGCCTGCATGTGTGCTGAAATTGTTAAAAGCTCGCTGAATGCAGCTTGCGAGTGAGCAAATTCGCAGACTGAGTGGAGTGGAACGTGTGTAATCTGTTTGGTACTCGACGTCCGGCGATCAGAAGCGCAATCGGCGGCACGATTTAACTCGCCGCCTTGTTCTGCACGGCCATATTTAGCGATTCGATGCCGGTAATTATAACCGATAAGCATCTATTGTGCGCGCCCGATTAACGAACTAGCCGAGTTGTAAATCAAAAAATTTGATTCGGACGCAACAAATGAATGTCGTCTATAAATATTAATTAAGAATTGAGAAAATTGAGAATTTTATGTGCCTACTGTCGAAATGGTTGCCTTATCACCACTAGAATTGTTCGTTTAAATCTCCTACTAACATCAAGATAACCTCAAGAGACTAAGCCCTCAATCAGAGTGCGAGATAATCCTCAATGTGCCTCATGAATAAATACATTTCTCGCGAGATAAACACCGGTTGAGCCGAGTGTCGAATTTCGGTAACAAGATCTTCATTTTCTCCGGCATTCGGCTGCTTTTCCCTGCTTAGACTATAAGGTATATAATCATAATCTAATTTAGGCCGCCGCGCGCAAGCTACTCGGCGATAAAAACCTGAAAGTACACATCGTAAATATCAGAAACTGCCATTTCTATGTTAGTCACTTATTTCCACCGCTTTCTAACAATCGAGCAATCCTCACGCACCAAGCCAACTCGCACATTCACACATTAAAACGAGATAATTTATGAATTTCGAAAAGGTTTTCTACTGAGCTGCTTTACTATGGCTTCATTCGCTAGTTTCTTGCGAGCTGAGGTGAGATTTGTATCCAAAGCATCCAAAAAATTAAAAAATTATGGACATTAAGATGATTAATAGGTGATTTTGAAATTAGGATGAAAAATACAGAAATGCAAATTGCTTGGAGAAAAGGTATAGTTATATCTTATTAAGATAACTTTTCTTTGCACAAAATTGGAATTGGAAATATTCAAGGACAATTTGGGCGCGCGGTCTTTTTCAGTATGAAAAGGTATGAGTTGAAGAAATTAAATCTAATACTTCTAGGCAAGTATAATATAGAAATTACGAAAGTATTGGTTAACCTTCTGAATTGTCAATTCTAAAATTTTATATTAATATCTAAAATAATTTAGGATAACAAAATATAAAATGGATGATGTTATCACGCCAAAAGTTTGCGCCATTTCATTGATTTTATAAATGATATCTCTCTGCGTTAAGATAAAGTTACTTACTAATTATTTGATGTACTTTCTGTATCTTACCTTTGTCATTTAATCATCATAATTTGCGTTTGAGCTTATTAGCTTATGCAGTTGACTTAATTTAATACACAGCATTCACGCTGGTGTCGTGGCCGTCGCAGGTCATTTGATCTGCCAATTCGCGAAACCTACGAGGTAGCGCGATAACTCGCGACTTTCACGACTCCGACACGAGCGCCACAAAGCCACCGCGGTCAAATGGCTACGAATCCTGGAAACTGTATGACAGTCGACCTTCAGCCACCGAACAAACAACATCTATTGTAAGTTACTCTCCTCAAAAAAAATTCCCATCTTATCATATACTATTAGAATCACTAATCTCTAATGCAAACTAATTAATTCTTAATTCTCATTAAAACCAAGCCTCTGAAAATAATAAAAGTTGATTTAATATTGTGAACTAAATATTCTTTGCTTCCAGTTTGAAGACCGTCCAAATAAAAAACTTAAAACTTAAAAAACTGTTATTTTAAACAATAAAGCTGTAAAATATTGGGAACATGCTTAATTGCTTTTTTGCTTCAAACAAAATTCATTAAAAATATCCGCGTTTTCTTTATTATCTACTTGATGAGCTTAGGACTTTCAAGCACCACTTGCTCGCTAATAAACATTAATTAGTCACGAAATAAAATAATAATAATGCGCGCACGCAGCCGTCGATGGAAAAAGTTTTCATCATTTTAACGAGCTTCAAAGGTTTTAATGCAGACAGACGGGTTTTCTGCGCCTCGCGAAGTGCAGACGATGAACATTGCATGGATGAAGAAGTGCATTACTTATAGTCAATCTCATGCTTCATTAGTTCGGTAATATTTTCGTGAAATATGCCTTCTACTCGTCATTACTTTGCACCGCACTCCAGAGAGTTTACAATGTGAAAAGTCACAATCCAAACTTCTTACTGGCCCAACTAGCTTAGATTACTTGCACTCAATTAATAATTGTAATTGCTATTAATCATACATTAATTACAACCATCAATTATCAAATGCAGTACCTTGTTACATAAAGATATTTAGCTCGGAGCTTGTCCGTTACAAAGTTCACCAAGAGTTGTCTCACTAATTAATAATCATAAAACAATCGCAAACATCAGGAACTAAACAACTCCGACATAACCTCAATGAAAGCTACACGGAAGCTCTTCGTAACTATATTAGCAGCTAATTTTCGAGCAATAGTAGCGCTCTCTGGTGTTCATTAGCTCTGAACGCAACTTTAATAACAACTTTGTGTAACGAGTAACAAGCACCGAAGGGAGATTCAGAGGAGGAAAGTAACGGAAGTAAAGTTAGGCCGAAACGCCTATGGAATAAATACAATTAGAAACTACGGCGTACTTGTAGATTGATTTGAAGCCAACGATGAATGAGGAAAAATAAAGAAAAGCGAATGAAAGCTGACGTTGCTTTGTATTGTGCGGTCTAAGGGACTTCTGGAGCATAGTGCCGTTTAGTAATAAACTTTGCAATTTATTCCGCGAGCGATTGATTTACGAGCGACAGAGTTAAGTAGGGATTGGGCTTGTGTCAAGTGTAGGTGGCTGAGATGACTGCATATGCGCGTTTACACTTGCAGCAAGCATTAAGCTCAAAATATGTAGATGTTAAGTGCTTAAGTACCATCTATGCTTTTCATAGCCGATTGTAATACGAGTGAAATTTGATGGAGTTGACTTCCAAGCGGAATATGCATGAATTTGTTGAAATAAGGATTCGACTTGTAATCGCAATGTTCTTATAAAGCTCACGCCTCAAGGTGCTGACGTTTCCGTCATGACCTCCCATCATGATTGCAATACTTGTAAACAGGCAATGAGCATAAGCCACAATTTGCATTGAGTTCACCGATCGACACCTATCTGGAAAGCATTGGCGAGAGTCTTTCTTGCTGGCTGCATCTGCAGACGCATGTAATGCGCTCGCCACTCTTGGCGATATCGAGATTGAAATAATTTTACGGTGCAATAAACATACTTAATAGCAGAGTGTCGATTAAAGTTCAGGATATAAATCACTGGAAATAAAGCTGTTACATTGCGTGCGGCAGGGATTTACGTCGTCGCATCACGATCCATGCTTCGCTTAAGTTGCATTCGCGCGTCAGTTCGTTTACAGATGAAGTGAGTGCGCTTCGTTTTACACGCAAATCCACGTGTGTGGAGATTGGGATGGAAAATGTTGAATGGTGCTTTTCACATCTGGAAGGTACACAGGCTTGCTTGTACTAAGCGATACGAAAAATGTAGATTAAATGGTGGAATTAATTACTAACATCTTTGAGTTCTCATAATTTGAATTAAGACAAGTTGGAAGCAACTTAAAAATTATTATTACATTTATTGGCTATCTAACTTGGTGTTTGGAAAAATTCATAACAATATCTAAACTAGTTTGGGAGAAAATAAATAAAATTGACGAATATGCCACTTCTGAAAATATTTTAATCGAACTGGGTGACAAGTGTTACAAGTGCGAATAATTTGAATTGGGACATGTTTGAAGTAACTTAAAAATTACTACAAGATTTATGAATTATCTAAGTAGGTATTTGGAAAAACTGATAGTAATATCTCAAATAATTTAGGAGAAAATAAATAACTTTTGTCAAGGTCTCACGTGGAAATAACATTTCAATCCAGGAGTTCTCAGATGTAATCCTCAATAAATCACAAACCCTTCATCTTATTTTTTTGAAAGTTGTCATAAGTAATTCTAACATGTGTTAGGAAGAATTCGCTTTCTCAAAGTAATCCGCTATGAATTTCGTCAAACTTTGTTTTACGTCTTCCAACTGAAAATGTCCTTCTTTCACACCCTGTATTTGTACATTTATCTCACAAGCTGCACTAATTGAATAGATACACGCTTGTTGTGAGGGCATTGAAAAGCATCTACCTAAATTGCGCCCAATTTAGCTGAAAACTAGGCGATAATCCGGTCGTACATAAATCGACGCGACGTGTTTACTAGAACATGAATGCGTGACGGGACATGACACGACCTCCATCTTTATCATCCCCATCTGTAACTACCCTAAACACTATCGCAACTTGTACCTATTTAGATATTATACGTACGTACTAAGCAGGAGGTATTTACAATGACACGCGCTGTGGCATTTTCTATGCAGACTGACACAATGTCCATTTTTGCTCATTCATTCGATGCCCGGACGTGCCAAGTGAACCGTGGGCGAGTTTTCAAAGAGCTGGGGAATTTCTTCCGGGGGGTTGTTGTCTTCAATGGTGTGTGCAATTGTAAAGCTCACAGATGTGTACCAGGGAGATAATGCATAAATATTTAAAGGCAAATAGGATAAAACTCACTGCAAATGTCTCTGAGTTATATAAAACCGTGAGAATTTGGAGAAAGTTTTTGGTGTTTATTCAATTCTCTTTATACTCTTCAACCTATGATGATGATTTTGTCATATCTAATGCATATAATGATCTTCTATTGGTGTAAACCAATTCTTTGGATGATTTTTTAACCAACTCACAACTTTATGCGCCTAATTTTAGGTTTGTTTTTTCAAAATTAGAAGTTGTGTAGTTTCCGTTAGGAGATTTTCTTTATGGTCATTTATATCATTTATGTGTCGCTGTAGGAGATGAAAATGGCTGCGAAATAGGTGAATTTCAATCGTAATCAGAGCTGAAACTTGATAGTGCTGTGAATGTGAAGATTGATTTACTGAGTTGGTTGATTTATTTAGTTGGTTGCCTTGATTTTGCAAATATAAATCTCAATTGTAAATTGATCTGTACCTGATCTAGAGGGCGCATACTTGCTTCGATCAATTCGGCATAAGAAAGGTTAACTTTTACTGCCATCACTTGAAATAATTACCACCTTGAAAGTAGTCGAAAATAATTTTAAAAAATCTTGAAGCGAAATCGGTGAACACTTGGCACTAACCGCTCCTTTATGTCAACGTGACGTACTACCCTAGAATTTAACAATATATCGTGTTTGTTAGTATTACACTTGAACATTCATTGTTCAAGTTTCTTCCAACTTGTGTTTCATTTCATTTCGTTTGTTTGACTGTACAATGGAAAGCTTACTTTCCGCACACATGCGCTGTTTCATAATCATTTTTTAATTAAGCCCGCGTATATTTGTCACCGTAGCGCTCGTTTGCAGCACATGTCGACGCGTCAGCATCGTTAGGCGCATTTATACCATTTACTGCACGTTTCTTTGTTGCGCCCCACGTTGCTGTTTCAACAGTCCAGCCATTGGTAACAACTTCGATCCTCATGTGTGTTGCCTCATATATTCCAAGTGTGCCGTCCCCTTCTTTTTATTAAAAATTAATTAACAACTCGCAGGTTGGCTGCGACACGGTGTAATTTGTTTTAAGTCGCTTTTTCTTGACCAATGGCTAATTTATGACTGTCGTTAGTATTGGCTTCTTGGCGATGGTATATTGAATGGAAGGAGTTTATTCATGAGGAGAAGGAAATCGAAAGTTGTGGGTTCGAATCGATTGCATCCGTGTTTGGTCAAGAGAGAGGAGCTTTGAGTTACATTTTGCGTTGGATTGAAATTCGATATCTTGATATGATAATTTCATATTTTGCATTGATGAAAGGAACGGTTTTTGAGTTTAATTAGAGAGCGTTTAAATAAAGTGTTACCAACTTCACTACACAACTTATAGCAATTTTCTACTACAGTTTTCTACTTTGAAATGTTGGGGGATACCGTGTCATATTGAAAAGTGTTACCAACTTAACAATATGACATAGTGACCTAGGGTGTTTTTACTCTTGACTGACTCACAATGCTCACACTATGTCTTTTCCGCTCTGAGTTTTTGAATTTGTTTAATCTTGAGTTATTATTCGGAGCAGCCCTTTTCCAATTCCACATCAGTATAACAATTGAAACGTGTAAACAATCAAACTGACCACTGTTATCTCCACCATATTGGCGTATCATGTTGCGAATTTGATTCATCTCAGCTAACAAGCTTTTCGCTTGTTTAGAAAGTAGAAATACATCAAAGCTCGCCCGTTCGAAAGCACAACGCGTGCACAAATAGGGAGTAAATGTCGGTATAAACGTCAAAAATAATATATGTCTTCGCCATCCCAGTCTTTGC
>JAODGC010000894.1:18686-32397 GCA_027574925.1 Ecitoglossa quadriceps | reverse complement strand
TGCATGCTGCAGAATGGCAATGGAGCAAAGCTGTTTACAATCGACAATGGCGTGTTGGTACACGTCGATAATTCTGGTCTTGGTCTTGACAGTAACGAGCATTTTCTAGATTTATGGGAATTTGCCTATGAGGAAATACAGTTGTTATATTGATTTTTAGTTAATTAAATGCATGATATATTATAGGCTGATGATGAAGTGAAATATTAATTTAAGAAAATGCTTTGCTTTGAAACTCACAAGCATTAGTCAACGTGTGCGTTTTTATTGTTTCAGTTTATTTGTTTTGATTGGAATTTTTAATTGATTTATGTGTTGGATATTAAAGGCGATATTTATGTATAAAAAATGCTGAGTTGTCTTGGAATTTTTGCACACTAAGAACTTGAAACTCATCACTTCTATTAAAATAAACATTTTTAGCTTCAAGCAATAAATTGTAATAAAATTGTTTTGCTGCAAATTTTACCATCAACGCCTTATATGTAAAATAAACAGATCTTCGTCACGAACAAGATACCATTTCCGTGTGGACAAGTTTCTATTCGGTCATAACCCCCTAGATACTCCTGCGCATTGCATATTTTCACCGGATTTATGTCTTCAATTTTCTCATCCGTGCGCCATCCTTGGATTTGCCACCCTCCCGTCGCAGAGATCATCGCGAGATCGTGCCGTGTCGAAATTGTTTTATATCATTTATGGCTACGCTGGAGGAGATCTTCAATATCGAAAATAGAATTGCACGATCAAACCGAGCCGCCGCCAACGATGAGGAGCAAATCGACATCGAAGACAGCGCTCCAAACACTATCAGTCAGATTCGTCCAATAAAATGTGTAAAAAATGTGTGGCGGCAGCACGAAGTAGCGAAAATATACTGAAGCAGACAGAACAAGCATCGAGCAAGCAATACATCTAGAAATGCTAGGGATAGCTAGATAAATGTGCGTGGCATGAAAAGTGGAAATGAAATTTTCCCCATCAATTCAGTGATACGTTTATTTTCAAGACGAGATCGTACCTTTGTTGTGTTTGATCTCCACTTCAATGGGGATCTTCTACTTGACACATACAACAATTATATTGACATGGCTGAAAATGTTTCAATCCTCATTTGATAAATTATTATTTACCCATCTGCTTAAGTTGATTGATGATCTATAGTCTTAACAAATTAGAAAATTACTCTATCGCGGCGCGAATTAATAATCAAACAGCGCGCATGATAAACGGCGGAATTCGTGCGGACTGCCGCCGCCCGCATTGCTGCCCCTGTCTATACAGACGGAGGGCGGTGGATCGATGGCGCAGAGTACGCTGTTAATAACGCGGCAATTAGCAGCACGCCCCATCGCCGGTAATTGCGTTAACCGAACGCCCGTCGCTCGATTCGTGTGCGGCATTCGCTCCCTTTTGGGTTGCGCTCATTAAACATACACCTCGCATGTGGATTTAGGCACTGCGTATGGGGAAACAAAACAACAACAAACGGGCAAATCATCATCAACAAAGTGGGAAAAAACAAACTTGCCCAACAATGGCCAAGGGTGGCGTCCATGCAAAGTTTCCATTCAAACTAAACATGCCAACAGTTTGTGACATGTCATATTTCACGTTCAAGTAATGACTGTAATAACTGCTTAATAACTATACTTAGAAGTAAAAGCCAATTAGGGATTGTAAGATACATAAAACATGGACATTTTGCAGGATTAAAAAGCGAAGAAAATCCTACTATATCTTGATATTGATTTTTCTTCACCTTTAAGTAACCTTGAAACTTTACTGAAGCAATAATAATACCCTTGAATTAATCATAACTATAATTTATTAGCTTAACTTTAAATTTACTCTCAATTCAACTGCAAACAAAATTAGGACCTCATTAAAGAAAAACCGCCTTCCCAATTTAAAGAGTTTGAAGTCCTTGAAAGCTGTGTACTACTAGTAACGGAGAACAATAATAACGCCCCAGACAAGAAAAAGTTTTTTTTCTCAACCGAAACAGCCTTTAAATTCGTTCTTCTCTAGAATTTCCTTTACTCATAGTATTTTTTTCTTCTTGTGCTTGCTTGCCACTTGCTTTTCAGCAAAGTCGTAGCTCGTTGACGACCCGGCGACATGCAGTCTGGCCACCACCAACTTTCGAGAAAACTTCTGTCGGCCTTGCACATGCCTGCAGTCCGACGACGTTGACTTTTGCAACTGCTGTTCATTCATTCAGCACACGCCCGGTACACTCCTGCCTCTAGTTCCGCCTTTGAAGCATTCCGAGAAAACGAGCGCTGAGAGGAGAAAATGATGGTTATTCAAATGACGGATAAAATTTGCCAACTAGTTGTGTTGGCAACTAGCAAAGTTGGTCAAGTGAGAAAGGGATACAAACAAGAAAGACAATAGCTGTAGGTATATTTCCTATACAAAAAAAAAATCGGAAAGAAATAGATAACGAATGGACGTTTGTAGAGTGACTTAAGATGACATTTCATAACCTTGGGAGACCTGAGTTATTCATGATACAACATAGGTGAAGCTCTTTTCTGTAACTTGTGTAGTATGAAGGTCTCTTGAATCATATCCCAACTTATACAAATGGACCATAATGCAGGTTATGGTCATTGTTGTGACGACCTAAACGGTTTTAGATGTAAGCCTCTGATGTGGATGACAATAAAACGCTTGACGACAGGATCATCCTTAGGACTCTTTCTTTTCTTTCGTTCTGTTCTGACTTTTACAAGGCTATGGTATTGATCACAAACCACATATTTTTATTTATAAATCATAATTAAAGTATCCTACTTATTAAAAGGATGCAGGTAGTACGAACGAAGTAAATACCTATTCCTTCCGTTTATTGAGTCTGTCCAGAAGATGATTTGAATGAAGACAACTTTAAACGCAATACGCGTAGACTACAACGTACAAGCAACTCCAATGGGAATCAGAATATTCAGCTTTGCGTCAATGGGCATGAATGGACGAGTGGGTGGCCCGGTTCTTGACCACCCATACCAGACATATGTCTGAAATTTTAAAGGTTCTACTCCACTCATCTCAGTACCACCTTACAATACTTGAGACATTGACACCCATGGTGATGTTTTGATAAAAATTGCCATTCTAGCAAAAACCGCCTTCTGCTCTAACCAAGGAGATATTAAAAGTTGGTGGATATTATAAATTTTAATGAATAACCTTTCTTCATGAATGCGTAGACCTCCAAGGATATGATTGCAGCCGCATAACCGAGTGACATTTTAACAAGGCGATATTTACGTGTGTTATTTTTGGCTCTGTCACTGCCATTGCTGTTTGGGTCGTTGTAGGTCAGACAGAACGCCAACTTTACACATAAATCTTATTCTTCCTGGCTGCACATTAAATTAAATTTACACTCATTCCTATTATGTTCAATTAAAGATTGCTGCGACAGTTATAGACATGTAATAGTAATATCCGACTTGTGGTTTGAAATTTTGAGCGTTGAGGAAGAAATATTTTTTTGAAAAATAATCACTGAGCATGTTTTTTGAGACTGGATATGGAGAGATGATTTGTGTTACAGTTTATCACCAACCGCGATGATCGTAACAGTCGTACTGCCAAATTTAAGAAATTACGAAAATGTTGGGAAATATTCGGAGAAGTCAAAAATGATTGAGGTTATTTGTTTTTTGCTTGGGAGTAATCTGAGAATGTTGGGTGTTTAACAGAGGTTAAGCAAAATGTACACACTGAGGAATGCAGACATGGTTTCTTGAGTTTTTCTTTTGGGAAAATAACAGGAAACTGCAAAAGATGCAACCTGTTAATCCTAGAACTGCCTGGGTGATGTTAAAATCCATGTTGATAATTATTACCAATTGCAATGCACAGCTTATAGCTTTAAACTTGAGAAAAATATCCAATTCTCGGTATCTACTCCTCCTCTTGCTGCACCTTATAGCAACTTTGTATTCTCATTGCTTAATAATCTTCCTCCAGCCCCGATCTACCGACGATTACTCAATAAACCTCTCCAACCCAGTCCGACATACAGAATCTAATATGAGAAGCACTAAAATACCACAAATTCCCACTTGGGAGTTGCTTTGCACGCGACATTTCTCTCCTACTCTTTCAACGAACACCTTCACCTTAACTCTTTCCCAACTCCTCTTGCTCTTCATCAACGCACTGCAGGTTTCCTCATAGTAAGCCCAGTCTAATGTAGCTCGATGCAATCGGACGCACGATAAATTATATGTAAATGTAATCTTAGGCTGTATCAGTGCTGGAAATCTACATCCACGACTATGGCCGCCCGTATCAATTCCAGTTTGCCGCTTGCGCATCACTCTTCAGCGCGGCCTTTCAAAGCGGCGGCGGGCGGCCTCGACGCGGTGGAAAACCATACGTGCCGCGCTTGTCGATCGAGTGCACTTCCACCTTCCGATGTGCCGATCTGTTGATGTGTGGTGATAAATGATGACACGGCCCAACTCGGGAGTTTTGGCGTGAAGAGCACCCGGATGCTGTTGGGGTGAATGGGGAAGTACGGATAACTGGCATATGGTGCAGCAGCAGCGGCCAAAAATGTCATCGTGCATGAGGGCGCAAATCACCTCTAGTGTACTCGGGCCAACTCGATTTAACCATCCACAAAGGGGTTGGGAAATTTATAGTCTTTTATTGTCCGAAATTATCAAAGCATAACACATGATAGTGCATCAAACTCAATAAAGGCATCTTCTTAAAACGCATGTATTACTAAAAGACATCTTCACCAATATTTCTATGTCACATCCCGTTGGATCTACTTGAGTTGTAAATTGTATACGCCAATGTCGTGATGTCACGACTATGTGCAAAGTCATACGAAGCGAGATTAGTACGACTCGTGTTCCACACATTGGTGATCGGTGGAAAAATTGGAAAATTTATTGGAAACGCGCGGGTTGGTCCGAGAAATTGAATAGGAAACATTGCGAACATTAAAGCTTATTATGCGCTGATAAACTAGTTTCTTGTTGTGCATTCGTATGTTTGACTTTTGCTGATGGCGCATTGTACATGGCATATTGTTGTAATGTACAACAAGCGGTAATAATGGTATGCATTCAAATGTTATCTTATTATTATGACGATTGTGTGCTTCTGATTTATTTCACGTTTTGTTTCTGCGAGTGTTGCATGCGTAATTCATCCATTTGGTGTTCTACTTAAACCTAACTTGGAACAATTAGGAATTATTGATGGGTGGTCGGTCTTGCTATGTTGTGGTGGATAAAGATTAAATTTATTGACTACAATAGATTAGGCTGGATGATAAAAATTCTTCAGACCTCAGCGCATAGCGGTTCCTCTCCGATTTCGATCCAAACGCTTTCATTCGATTGGTGCATCATCCACGCGAATTCGCAGATTACGATGTCTCCGAATTCTGTAAAGAACTAAAGGGACCAAACGACACCGTAAGCCGATATAAACGCCTCACAGAAAAATAGAAAATTTATCGAGTTGATACATGATTGAAAGGGACCAGACTGAAGGCGATTGGAGACTTGAGAGTATTATTTATCACCCATTTCTGTATACAGTCCAAAATCATAACCACATATCCCCCTGTAAACTGATTTAAATTGCTCTCTTCACGGTCCGTCAGTTAATTAAATTAAGATAAAACCAATCGCAAGTGGTACCCGCACTGATACAACCGACTCAACTCACGTCCGCGCCTCTTGATTATTATTAATGCCTCGCTTTCTATCAGCTATTAGTGCATTGTGCGGCGACCCATTCACAGCCCACACGCGCCCGAAATATTAGATAAAAATTTATGCGTTTTTTATTAGCTTCTTAAGCCTCTTCTTCGCCGTTTGCGCGCGCAGATGATAAATTCGTGCCTTGTGGGCTTGGCACTTGCAGTACACAGTACACAGACTCACAGAGTTTAAGGAATCAATTAAGGACCGCTTTGGAATAGTGGGAGTTGTGCTGAAGATGCGTTGCATCCACAACGGTTTATTAATTTTTAATTGGCGGTTGCATCGTGGTGCGCGTGGCGTAATTACGCGCCGCGTGCAATTGGCGCACTTTAGCAGTGAGCGAAAGGAAAAGATACGCGATGTAAATTTAATTACAGGCTGTATGCATCGGGAGGATGTAATTTGCGTGTGCATTTTCTACTGCTGCGACACTATTAAAATCCACTTAGTAGGGTGCGCGAGGTAAAGGCAAAAGTCGCGCTCTTTACCGGAAATGCAATAAAAGTGAATTGCAAGCGGACTTACAAGAAGGAGATTTTAATGGAAACCATCGCAGGTTTTGTTGTGTGGAATTAGATTGGTACAACGTAATTCTCTGGCTTTGAAGAAAAAACATCAGATTTGTATGTGAAAATATTATTTGAATTCAAAGTCGGATGAAATAAGATAAAATCGGAAATGATGGGTAATAAGCGTAAAGACCCTTCAATTAATTTGCATAACTTAAAATTAAGCCATTAATTAACATAACAAACACGCGTGACCACTAGTGGCTCTTGACTGCATCACAACACGCGCCCATTATGCCACTTTCGAAAATGCGCCTATCAAATTAACATTTTTTATTATTTCACGCTTTTCCACCTGGTGACTTGTGGGATGAAGGCGAGAATGTCACTTCTACATGGGACTATTAACATACTTTGATGAGTACCAGGTAGAAAACCTCAGGTTAAAAATAAAAGCATAACGCACAAGTTGTCTAGGAATGTTGTAAGATACATGTTTTGATTGTTATTCATACCTTTTCAACTCATATTTGATTATCCAAAATATACCTGCGACTATAGACTATAAAACACACAAAAAAAAATCTCGATATACGTGAGAAAGTCACCTTCTCGGTGAGCAAATTTTCATTGACACACAATTACCATCACTACATGCAATTTCCTCCCTTTTAGCAAGATTATTATTAAGCCACCACTATTCACTCAGTGATTTGTGTTTTGCCTCTCAGTAAATAGTTTCGCCAGGCTGATTATTTGCACGCGGGATTATGCCTACACCCTCTCCCCAGAAAAGTAATTTTCCAAGATCGAAGATGATGCAGGCTGTATCATCAACAGATGAGCACGTCGGGTAGAGTAGGGTGCTACGCATTGAAATAACACGCGGACAGACGGCCGCATGGGGTGCGCGCCGAGGGATGTAGCTCTTTGTGCGCGCAATGAGCATCCCTTGCAATTTAATTCGTTTCGCTGTGTAGCCGCGGGCCAGCAAACAACTGCAATCGACAGCAGCGACCGCTGCAACCACGGGTTGATCCGCAAACGGGGTGGTGGAGGAAACAAACGGAAATTAGGTGGAAATATTTGTTGTTAGCATCAAAATATATATATATGTGGGGAATTATTATGTTTGTTGAATAAATGTTTTGTTTTGATGGAAATTATGTAAATACTTTGGATAACGCATGTGAGTGGAATTGGTTTTTTATGGATAATTTACGAAGATGAAGAGATAAAACGGTGAAATTTCTAAGCAAGGTAGTGGAATTTGTGTTTAATACACTGTATTAATTTGCTTATTATTGGATTAATATTGTAATTTATATGAATTATTTAAATTTCTACTTTTCATATTATGCGGATTTTTTGACGATAATTTTAAGGGATGAAAGAGAAAAAGAATAAAATCTTCAGAAAATAGAGATTAATTACTGATTAATAGCATATATCAATTTAATTATTATCGGAATTATAGTTTAATTAATATCAATTTTTTAATTCGCTATATACAACAAGTTAGTTGCATCTCTAACAAGTTCCGAATCAAGTTGTCAAGTTGTGACAGTTGTCACAATCCGCCACCCTTTCATTCCATCCTTAATGCGCAGTAAAGAGCTTAATCAATTGCGCGCTGAAAAAAAAAAACTGACAAACACGTACATGCTGCAGGATATTATGCGATGAGGAAATGCAGCATGTTGCATGGCGGATGAAGGATAAGGGTTGTTTGCTGTCGGAATGAGGCGCGACGTGTGTTTATCGATCGCAACTAATTTGCGTTCGGGGAGGTTTTAATGAATTTAATGCGTACGCGCATTATGCGCATATTGTTACAAAACTACCCCTAACTGCAGTGTGTATGCGTTACCGTTGTTTGCGCGGCGCGCATATTAATCGAGTTATGTGCGTTTTCAACGCGATTATTCATTCGATTACCTCGATGGGCTTCGAATTTTAATTAGACATGAAGGGGTTAAATGCCAATACCGTAATGCTGGATTTAATCGCTACTGGGCAGTAAATAACATTTCAATTACTACAAATTCATATTGGTTATCTATGAATGTAATTTTATATTTATAAAGCCAATTATTTTTTTTCGTTTTCTACTATGCAGTTGATTGAATGATTGGAAATGGCTGCTTTTTATTTTTTTAAATGTAACTTTCAGTCGTTGGTTCAAAAAAGCGGATTCAGTTTCACCCGCGTATACATCACTGTTAAATGTAGCGCAGATTAAAATTTTATTGTAAACCACAGCGGAGCATATAAAGATAATCTCGGGTAGTTCAGTGCACATTCCGAGATATGTGTATTGCGATTGGTATGATGGTACGAGTATGAATACTACAAGTACGGGCCGGGCGTAATAAACGCGTCGGTGCTTTTGCAGCTTTTTGCATTTTGGAAAGTTTCATAAAAACGCCGAAAAGAGCGGATTCCGGCGGAGTGCCAAACGGGGCAGTGTGTTCATTGCACATCGGCAGTTTCTTTTCGCCGTTTTCGGGCGCGCTGTGCGCATTGTGCTTGCATTCGTTAAGTACGCTTTGGAATTATCGCAATAAACGTGCACTCGGTACAGAGCATGCAGTGTTGGGACGGAATAATCCTGCAAAGATCTCATCTTTTGCGGAAAGGGAAAATGTACTGGATGAAAAAAGTGGTAGTCGTTATTCACTCTTTTTGCGGGTCAGATGATAAATGTTTCGTATTTTGAAATGAGAAAAACAGGAGGAGCCATTTGTGCAAGTGTAGAGTTGGTTGCCTAAAGCCCCAAACACTTCAATCATTTACATTTTTTTAGTGCATATGTTTTCATTTTATTCGGAGCTGATTGCAGCTAACTGAGATAATATCATTGTTAGTTACTTTAGAAATAATATAGACATGATATCTTAAAAATTCATCTTACAAGTCATCACATGAATTAGAGATTTATTAATTGATCCAATTGACGATAATTTGCAAGTGTTTTTTACCATTCTATTAGAATTATCAGCAAAAAATACATTCAAATTGGTAACATCAGGTATTGAATCGTTCTGGAAATGAAGTTTCAAAATTGACAGTCCAGTGATAACTTCAAAATGACGCATGCGCAGCTACTGTCTTCAAGTACAAGGTGCGCATCAGCGAATTAAATCCACTTGTAGTTTGAAAACGTCAACCTAATGAAAGATTATAATTCTAATCTGTACTCTAAGTCAAATGTAATAAAATGGTAAGATATTTTACATCCACTAATGCACTAATCATAATTTTCTTTTATTGTGCCTGTGTCTTTGCGCAAGTGCGACAGATTACGCACATTATCCATTACCAACATTACGCCGTTGTCATTTCAGCATGTTCGCGCGAACACTTCATAAATTCCTTCAGCATAATTATAGACTTAGCAGACGTACGCTCGAACACATACGCAGCATATTCATGCGTAGCATGTAATAAGGTCGCATCTTTACGAAACGTTAATTCTTGATGAGCGATGGACGATGTGCGTGTGGCATTTTCCTAATTGAACGCAAAGAGTGTTGTATGCAGGTAACAAGCGCATGGCAGGCAAGCACTGAAAAGTAAACAAAACGTGGAATGACGTCATTTAGCTTGGCTTAACGACGTTGCTATGCATAATAACCATAAACAGACTCGATTTAATTCAATTACAATTAGGTTAGTTAAAACCCAAAGGGTGATAAATTATTTACATTTTACGATGTGTTTGTCAAGAAGACAGAATTATAGGAATAGTCATAATCTCAATTTGGTCTAGTTATGATTATGTGGTAGCTTTGTGGAGGGGCAGTAGTATTGTTTGGATTTTAGGGATACAAATTAGAAGCATGACTCAAAGTGGTATCATATTGTTTAAATAGTCAGCATGTAATTGTTTGCTTCAAATTCATGAAGGGTGGATAGAGGTATCAAAAAAGTATCAAAGTCTAGTGATAATAGAGACGAGTTTTATTCAATTTTCTCAATTTCATTGTTTATTATTTAATAACATGCTTTATTTGGCAGAATGCGAAACTTTATAAATTGAAAGAAGACACAATTGTTATTTGTGCAATTGTACGTTTTTTAAATTAATTTTAATGTATTTATATGTCTGATTTTGGTTATTTTGATATTTTAAAAAGACAGTTTGAGAATTGGAATTTTCGTATTACAATTACTACTAAACTATAAGTCCCAGAATCTTGATTAAATTGTATATTGAGTATACTTTTAATTGTATACTTAAAATCCATAAAGATTATTTGATAATATTTTAAATTAGTATGTTTTTCCAGAATTCAGGCAGAATGAATGGTGGAGGAAACAGTATTTTGTGCATTTGATTTCTCATCTTGTTTTGTAATCAAGTACAAGTACCATGGCAATTTATTTAAGTGCTATTCTATCGCTTATGTAGTGTACGTTTAGTTTTAAACATAAAAGTTTTAAAGAGGTGGTTGGCGTAGACGATAATTTGGAAAGAGGAAGGAAAATTGGTTCTTTTGCAAATAGAAACAATGCATTGATTTTTTAGACAATTTATTTGCAACAATTGTGACTATTAATGAGCGTTATTAATTTCATTAATTTGTCCTTTTGCTTATATTTACTTTAGGACTCAGTGCAATTGTTGGCATTGCACGGATTTAAAATAATTACCAGTTGAATCGATGGCAGGTTTGCACTTTAGTTCAAGCCGCCTACGTTGTACGCTCTACACTTGCAAACATTTGTACATCAAATTAATCCGCCTTGTTATCGCGACTAGTTGTTGTTATTACCAATCCGGGACGCCCAATCCTCAACGCATACAAACTGCAATAAAGTTGACGCTGGAGGAGAACGAACCAACTGCAACAGCAACCCACCAACATCAGCACCACTATTGTGCTAATCTAAACAACCTAAAGGCAAGTGTCTTTATTTGCAACTCTATGCAAGAAAACTGGCATAGAAAAAAACCTGCATGTGTTGAATATGTAATTCCAATTGGAGTTCATCCAAGTTTTCCTATAAGGGAAGGATGATAATAAAGTTGCAGCGATTGGCCGTGCAATAACGACGCAGAGGTGAAAATAAGAAGTTCGTTAGTTTGACAGCCCGAAGGGAGAAAAAGACGCCGTTTTGATAGTCGATTGCATGACTTGATATGCAGATGATCGCAGATGGAGGAGGATAGTGAATTAAAGATTCAAAATGGTTGGCTTAGAGTGGAAGAGGAAACGAGGAAACATTCAAATCTGATTGCAATTGCATTTCGATGGCATGCAAAATGCGAGGGATTTCCATAATCGCGGATTAATAATTTCCTATATGCAGGGAGAACAGGTTAGGTTAGAACAGGTTAAAATATTAAAAGTCTCCACATTCATCATACACGTTGATATTCGAATTGAAATTGTCAGCAGTTCCATGTAACTCTTTTTTTTTACTGTTACACCCATTCGTAACAATTATAACTGAATTACAGCTTGTCATTAACACATTGTTTAGTTGGTTTACATAAATCCTCATTTCCATCCAACTTCTTCGCTTGGACCAGGTTATGAATATAATCAAAGCTGCACTTGCATCTGGAGGCAACTGAAGAAATTGCAATTTTGGAAAACATCCGCGAATAACTCAGCTGAAAATGTGTTTTTATTCAAAGTGAGCGATTAATAAGTAATGCAAGGGTATGACTTCTTAAGTATCAGAAAAGCAATAAGGATGGAGGAAGGAGTATGAACAAATAGAAGCAAATCGATTGGCGGACGACTTCCTGGCATTGTTCGATTTTATTGCTGCGCACTTAATCTAATTTTCATCAATTTGCTCCTTGAATGGCCAAACAACTAAGCAGCTGCTTCCACTGCTATTACATACTGCATTGTTTTGTATTACAAACATGCGGCATAAATAGAAGTTGTTATACTGAAATAACAATCAAAGGGACGTTTGCATTAAATTGCTTGTAATGAAGTGATAAAAGCGTAAGGCACTCATAGGTAAATTGTAGATGAATCGACTATTTATGAGGGTGTATATTTAGTCAATTCTTCTTGTAACATTGTGGCATTTTAATTCGTTTTTTGAGGTTCAATTTCAGAAAACTACCAGATAACCTTTCAGGTATAAATTGACATTGTGTGGTTTAATTCGTTAACTTTCAATTCTATCCATATGATTTTTAGAAGAGTGGATGAGGTGGTCAGAAAAGTCCCCTTGTGATATCATTGGATGTAATTTTTATTGAATTTGCCTAATTTGATAATTTATTGTTCGGTAACACAACGGTTACTGGAGAAATTACAACGCTTGGTACTATTCTGTCAGTAACATTTAATGAATTTGTGTCTTCTTGTAGTACAATCTATTAAATTATTCTAGAAACTCCTAGAAATATGGAACAGTAGTATTATTCGCGTTTTATAGATTTCTTCGTAATAACTACGAATCTGCATGTCTCAGAAAAATGAATCAAGTGTCACTCTGTAGTTGAAATAGTCAGCTTTCACTGTAAGAAATCATGACTCTGAGCTTTTCATTTTAACAATTGAAATTGAAAACTTGAACCTAACCTAACCTAGAATACAAGGAGGACACGATAATAAATTCTAAAATTAAACGAACTTGACATGGTTCCTTCAAACATAGTTCTACTGATAACTACATTAGGATCGAAATTTCAAAAAGAAAAACCTTGGAGTATGAAACTTGATCTTGATTTAATTACCCAACCTGTTCCACTCTATTATCTGTATTGTCCGCATTACTCTCAGCATATTTCGTCGTCAATTCCCCGAGTGCATAAAAATACTGCTTTTATCTATTTTACGAACATACATATGCATCCTCCTCCTTATCGCTGACTTTATTTAATTAAGTTTCTCTTCCTACGAGGAAATCACTCGTCGTGGATGCCGATTACCAACTAGAGTGTCCCATCTTCAGCTTGCTACTTTCATGCGCGTGGTATCGCGTTAAAAGCTAGAAAGCTCGAGATATTTTCACATTATACAAACCACACTGAAGGACTGAAACTAATCTGATAGCTAAATCATCATGTCGGCTAAGGTTTGAGATTCATCGTGTTCTGGTTTTCTGGAGTGAAGCAATCAATGGTAATTCAGAATGCAATGCGGAACTTAGCAGGTCTCTTCTGTGAAGGATTTCATTCGGAAAAGATGCCTATTTTATGTTTGACTTGCGAATTTTATTGAGCATTTATCCACGAGACCAGCGACACATCTTCATACTTGTGTTTAATTAATTAAAACCCGTTGTGTTTTGTATTTTATTAGAACATTAACCACACAACCTTTAGTGTTATTTTGACTTTTGCCATTTGAAATAATCCAACTATTTTGTCGCATAAATTCCCATGAAACATGGGAATTCATAGAATTGCTATTAATGCAACTATATTCCTTCCAATTAATTTGAAATTGTTTGTTGTACATCGTGTTGCCA
>JAODGC010000883.1:0-13047 GCA_027574925.1 Ecitoglossa quadriceps | reverse complement strand
TGCTATTATTGCGTCCCAAAAGATTGTCCTCTACGCCGGACTGCTCATGCAGTGCATGCTAAATTATATTATAGGATAGTATGATAGGTGGCGGCTGGAAAGCAAGGAATCAAAATCGGAAGCCACTGCTTTTCCTGGATATTGCAAAGAACCATCAAGTTGGTTTCTGTTTGTGAGTAACGCTCAGGACAACGGCTTGACCGTTTACTTGAAAACGATTACCATTGGAGGCTAGAACGTCGCACACTTTGGTAGCGCAGAAGGTAGCAAAGAGAAAGGAAAAGAAATCTCTGGGAATGCTGAAATGCTTTAAATTCGGCAAACTTTAACATTTTGCAAGAAACTGTAAGGATAGCAAAAAAGCGAATACTGCTGATAGAGATTCAACAGCTGCATTTATTTGCAATGCAGACAGTTTGCGCAGAATATTTTTAAGAACATTCTGCCTTCGAGAAAGTTAGATATCTTGTTATTGGCGATTCCAGTGAAAATAAAGCAGTACGTTACGGGACAGTTTCTGTGATAGTTAACATCGCGGGAAAACAAGTGGAAAGCGTTTTAACCGATGTTTTGTATGTTCCAAAGCTAAGAAAAAAATTGTTGTCAGTTAATGTGGGTAGGAAGGAGGGATTATGCCATCAACATACGACAGATCCGGAAATTCCTAATAAGATGTGGTATCAAGTTTGTTGACCATGATTATTTCTGTGAAGCGTGCATGAAGAGAAAACAGCATCGGATGCCGCTGCCGTCTCGGAAGGACAAAACCAGTAAAGCAGGCAAATTGATTTACAGTGATGTATGCAAAACACTTCTCTATGACAATCAAAATATTTTGTGGCATTTAAAAATTATTTTACAAAATTTCGACAAGTATTCTTTTTGAAAAACAAAAAAAAGTTATAAATAATCTGAAGACTTTTGTATATGCAGCAACAGTGGCCGGAATTGATACAAAAACTTTGCAGTGTGACGGAAATAAAGAGTTTAATACCAGTGAAGTAGAAACATTTCTGAATTTAAAAGGTATTTCACCGAACATAGTGATGCCTTACTTGATAGAGCAAACCGGATGCGTAGAACGAGAAAACCGAACTTTGGTGGAATGTGCGAGAACTTTGCATTCATGCAAAGTATTTTCTTTTGTTTGTGTGGGCAGAAACTGTGGAGGTGGGTTTGTATATTTTCAATAGATCAGGCTCAACTATAAACGAAAAAAAAACCCTTTTTGGACTTTGGTTAAAACAATGAGTTAATGCGCTATTACATTTTAAACCGTTTGGTAGTAAATGCTATGAGCACTGCCCATCGCAAAAACAAAGAAAACTGGATAAAATAAGTTTTTTTGGATACTCAGTAGAATATTCCGGCAAAAAAAGGATATAGAATGTACAATAAAGAACAACAAAAAATAGTGCTAACCCACGATGTTGTTTTTATGGATAACAATACTTTAGATACTTGTCAGTTTTAATCCGCTAAACGGGGAATGGTTTGTCGTAACAAAGATGATGATGCAGAAGAATAGAATATTGGTAGCAGAATCGAAGGAAGAAGTGTTGAGCATGCAGGAAAAAATTTGTTCTTGAGAATTATGAAGGATCTGACAATGTGGAGGAAGTATTTGATAACAACAACAAGAACATGCGAGATTGCCTACAGAGACAAAAACGACCTCCTAGTCATTTTGATGATTATGTCGTGATGGCAGACGCATTGGAGAACTCTGAGTTCTGTAACAAAGTTGATTAAAATTTCAATGTGGAAGTTCCCAATGCAGGACGAATATGATTCTTTGTTAGAGAATAAAATATGCCGGCCGGAAAGAAAACAATCGGATGTAGGTGAATTTTTAGGATTAAACCAACTAGAAATAATACATTGCGTTATAAAGCAAGACTAGTAGCTCAAGGGTTTACGTAAAGAAATGAATTGACTACGAGGAAACATTCAGCCTAGTCGCCAGATACGACACGGTAAGGGCAATAATAAGTCTCGCGTTTATCCAAGGCTGGGAGTTGCGTTAATTTGACGTAAAGGCTGCTTTTTTTTACGGCGATTTGGAGGAATATACAAGCAGCAACCAAGCGATAACTCTGGACGCGTGTGCAAGCTGAGCCGAAGTATTTACGGTCTTAAACCCACCATGGTGTTGGAGCCAAAAACTAATGAACTTCTTAATGTTGAAAGGTTTTATTCAAACAACGACAGATCGATCTTTATTTGTATATTCCGGTAACGGATCAATAATGGTACTATCAGTGTACGTGGACGATGGTTTATTAGCCAGTTACGATATGGAGCGAATAAACGATTTCATGCGTTGAAATCGGAACCACTTTCAAGATTGCAACAACAGGGCTAGAGACCTCTCTTGGGTTACATGTAACTACCAATAAACATTTTCTGTTTTTGGATCAGTCAAAATATATTGGACATACGCTTCAAAAATTAAATATAGTAGGTGCAACACCTGTAGGGACACCAAGAGATGATGGGAGTCTTAGGAAAGACACGAACGATGCAAATTTGCTGTTAAGAATGAATGCTCAATATTGTGCCACCTCCACTCCACTACCAAAGCAGAAATACTGGCAGCAAGTGAGGCCAAAAAAGAAGTAATATGGCTGTCGCGCCTCTTAACTAAACTGGGAAAACCACAGAAAATGCCATGTGTTTTTATAGACAACGTTGGGGCAGTACAGTAAGGAAGTACTCAAGTTTACAGCAACAAATTAAGCCCATTGACATACAGTATTCCTGTATCCGAAAAGAGTTCAAAGAAGAGTTAATTAAACCTTGTCATGGGTCTATTTTTGGTGTTCAAATACATGGCTCACAATTAAATGAGAAATTACATTGCGTCACATGGTCAAGATGAAAAAATTATGTATAGTCCAAATCCATGTTATGTATTTGTTCCGAAATCCTGACAACTCTGTAGCGTTGTATTTGAATATCGGGCATATCAGCCGATATCAAGTAGAGAGTTTATTTTTTTTCTACATGTATCAAGATCTTCACGTTGGTTACATTGTTATGTTTAATTTCACACAATGTGAAAAACAATAATGATGTCAATTTCAATAGTATGTAGGATTTATTATTTACGATCTTCTTTAATTATTCATATTGTTATATTTCTGCTATGTGTAATTTCCTAAAATCCATGTCGTAATCATTATTTGGTGTGACACCTTGATATTTCTTTATATAATTTTTTCTGCTATCTGCCTGCTGTTTTTCTTACTGGAAATGTATTGATTTATAAAGGAATTATTCGCAGCAATCTTTACAAATAAAACTTATGTTTCAATATTTCTATTTCTATATCAAATTATTTTAGCTTTAGTTTAGTTTAAGATTTCATAAATTCTTAATTAATTAAGGTAGTAATAAATTAATCAAAGTAATTAAAAAGTCCTAACACTTTAAATCTATCATTTCTATTTTCTTCAATGTGATGAACTGAATTGATTACAAAACAGCAATTTAATTTGGAATAGAAATATTTTACCACAAACTTTATGTTTAATTTCGTCTAAATCAACGGTCAGACACCGTTACACAATTTTAGTGTTGGATTTCAGTGTAGTATTGCCGTTTCAAATGTTTTTTTTTTTGCTTTTTTCAAGTATATTTTGAATATTTATCGAAAACATGTAGAACTGATTTTAATGTGATTTATAAGGCACCGTATATGGCAATGTAACGTCACCCATGCCCGATTATTATTTTTTTTTTTCGTTTTTTACTGTTTGATTTGTTTCATCTATAACAGTATTCGAAGTAGCAGTGCTGATTCTTGAGCAATGTTTTCAATTTCCGCAGGTGAAAGTGATTATGTACACTATCATACTAAAACTTGCCGTAATATTATTCAATTTATGAAATTAATAAATGAAACAAAATCAAGGTACAAGCTGTTTACTTTCAGTGCGGCCGATTTTCGTAAAACTAATAAATTCTAGAGATGGCGGTAATAGCCGCCTAAAGGACAGTGTTGCAAATATACCTATATATATAGGTTCCCCTATTTCTGCGCTTCGCCACCGGATGCGTTTGTACCACCAACTTTCAGTTAACAGACGAATGTTTCTCCAATTTGAAAGTTCCAAAAATTGCTAATAACTTTGGAACTTAATGCAGCATAATAAAGAAATAATCCGGCACGGTAGCAAAAGCATTGGAATTCAAACCTACGTACCTAAAAAAATTTAAGATCTAAGATTGGATAACTTTTGATTTGAAAATAATGATAATTTCAGCTATAGCACTGGAAAAAATGTAAGTGTGAATAATCCTTCGATTATCGTTTTTAGTTGCATAGTTGTATTTATGCTTCTCTACCTCCCGCCTCTTTGTCAAAACGCGCAACTCTATCCCTAGCTACATCCATTCTTTATTATAAGGTTATATTCATTTTATTCTATTTAATTCATTGTATTTTGCATGTTTATTTCTTTCATTTTTTTAAATTTATTTTTCTCCAAGCTGACGTACCTACCCTATATATATAGGTTATTATAATTCATACTTAACTCTTTTCTTTTACAAATCCTATTTTTATATTATCTTCAATTCAGCCCATTTTTTCTTAGTCAAAAATCTACATACACGACATTTCAGGAGTCCGGTACCGCTTTCTTTCGGACAACCTCTTTGCTTTTCCAGCAATACGCTTCTTTCTTTAATGTTATCATCCAATTTAGTCTTCGCTGGTAGAGTGTTTTTGCCGATTCTAGACCTTTCTTCTTTTTATTTTCCTTGGCATTAGCGCTATCTGTCAGTGAGCAAAGTAGACACGTGCATGAGTGAAATGGAGATTTCGAGGGTGATTCGACTGTTAGGTTCTGTTATAAATATTATGCTTCCATTAAATAAAATGCAGACTTTCTAAGGATGAAATAATAACAAGGCATCAATATATTGACGAAAGAAAACTTTATCTTTTTATCTTATCGCTGCTTGTGTTTTGCTGAATAACTTTAACATTCATTCGTTTTTTTTTTCTTATAATACATATGAGGATAAGAAATACAAAAAATAATTTTACTTTGGTAGAATCAGAAACTCACGCGATGCAAGTATATCTTTTTCGAACATTGCAATTTTTTCCATACATTGATCTTTTCATGAAAATTTTATACGGCGCCCACATTTTACGTAAATTTATTGCAACGAAAACTTTTGTGCGGCTTAATTTTTCTTGCGTGGGCTATTATCACGCATTCAAATTTAGCTTTCCAGCTTTGTGGCAGACAATCCAAAAATATTTACCGCTATATTACAATCAATAAGGGTTTCTTATTTAGAGTGAGTTGCATCAGCAGCAACTTTTGTACGAATTGTAAGAAAACCGCATTGCTATAGGATGAAGACTCTCCAGAAGGATAAAAGCATTAGTAGCTAAACTATAAAATTTTTGCTTCCAAACCAGGGACTTGTTGTTATATATGCCCTTGAAGCCAATAAGACCAAGAAAAACCGCAATCAGTTCTACATACAATTGAATAATGAAATTAGAAAAATACCAAGCTCAGAATATGTAATTCTACTTGGAGATTGCAACTCTCGCATAGGTAACGAGGTAATACCAGGAGTAATGCAAAAGTTCAATGAAGAACACTTGAACAACAATGGGGAACCGCTAAGACAACTATGTACATTAAATGAATTAAGAATTAATAATAATTATTTCCAACATAAAAAATAACACAAATTCACGTTTGAGAATAGCAGAGGAAACCAGTCTACAATAGACTATGTTATTAGCAATCGCAAATTACATCCCTCACAAATTCTAGATGTTAGAGCACTCACATAACCAAACGTGAATACAGTTCACAATTTGCTTCTAGCGATCATAAACCTGAATATTAAGCGGAAGAGTAAAATCAAAGAATCTGTACGAGAACAAAGACTAAACATCGAAAGCCTTAATGAGGAGTCGGTAAAGAAACTATACCAAGACCGCCTGAAAAAGAGAATCGAAAAAAGCCGATTCTCCGAAGTGCAAAGCGTTAACGGAAATTGGGAAACTATGACAAATAACATCATAGACGCAGCACAGGAAGCTCTTGGATCTAAAAAGGCAATAAACAGAGGTAGATTGAACAAGACTCCGTGGCTTACAAGGGATATTAAAGAATAATGTAAACTTAAAAAAGCAGCATACTCCAAATTTAGAACACAGAGAACAGCAGAAGCCTATCGGAAGTACAAAACGATACGACACAAAACGAGTGCATTAGTGAATAGAACAAAGCACGAATATTGTGAACGTTTCTCAAAACAAATGGAGAGCGACTTCTATGGGCGGCAAAAATAGATATGGAGGCTTATAAGAAGTACACGCAAAGAAGTTAACGAACTAAGCGACGCAAACCCTATCAATATAGAAACATGGACTGAGTATCTAACTCAGCTATATGGCAACGACGTACCTAAAACGACAACACCACCACAAATTACAGCAAATATAACTATCCACATAACAAAGAAAGACATAAACACGGCACTAATAAAAATGGGCAACAGAAAAGCACCAGGCCCCGATAGCATGAATAACGAGATACTAAACTATAGAGGCAAAGTGTTGACAGAGGAAATATGCTGTCTGTTTGATCAAAACTTGCGAGAAGGTAAAATCCCAGATGAATGGCAAACAAGTGACACCATACTTCTCTTCAAAAAAGGCTGTCGAAAGGAACCTGGAAACTATAGAGCGATCAACCTGCTCTACACAATATTAAAACTCCTCACGGAAATACTATGCAATAAGGTCAGTGAATGCACGCAGCTCAACGACGAGCAACAGGGTTTCAGAACTGGTAGATCGTGCAACGATGCTTCGTCATAACGCAAATAATACAAAAATCGATTGAATTTAATCGACCAGCCTATATGTGCCTGTAGATCTTGAAAAACATTCGATCGAATTCAACTGCAGGATGTAGCTCATTTTTTGCACGAAAGAAAGATTTCTTTGGAGTTAATCAACCTCATCGAAAATATATATAAGAGTAACTACATAAGAGCAAAAATCAACAACGAACAAACAAAGCCCATCCCAGTTCAGAAAGGTATCCGACAGGGAGACTCGTTAAGTCCTTTAGTATTTAACATCGTTATGAATCAAATTAATAAAGTCCGGAAGGGCAAAGGATACCGAATGGGTCTTAGCGAAATTAAAATATTATGTTATGCGGATGACGCAGTCATCGTGGCAAAGAACGAAGATGGGTTACAACGCCTCCTATATGCATTCAATTAAGCCGCCAAAACATTTAGTATTGCTATATCTATCGCTAAAACAGAATGCATGGCGATATCTAAAACCCCAAGTCGGCGCAAGCTAGAACTAGACGGCAAGATCATACAACAAACAATGAAATCCCGATACCTTTGGGTTGATATCTCCGCCTACGGTGACGTAGAGACAGACGTAAGGAAACAAGCCGAGAAAGCCGCACGAGTAGCTGGATGCATGAGAACAACCATCTTTTGAATCAAACACCTAAGCCTAGACATCAAAAGGTCGAATATATAAGATAGTAGTGCGGCCTCAAATGACTTACGCGACTGAGACTCGGGCAGTGACAACAGCAACTCAACGCATCCTAGAAACCAAAGAGATGGCAGTCATTTGTATGATAACTGGTAGAACTTTTCAAGACAGAATAAATAGCCCAGACCTAAGAAGTGCCTGCCGTGTGGAGCCCATCAATGATTGGGTAGAAAGCCGAAGAACCATGTGGAGAGAGCATGTGGAAAGAATGGATGACTAGCAAATGGTGAAAATAGCCAAAAATAACTCACCAAGAAGAAGGAGAAGCGTGGGAACACCCCGCAAGCGATGGGAGGACTAAAGCGAAGACAAAACAGGGAAGATTCTTAACACAACGAGGAAAGAGAAGAAGAAAAAGAAGAAACCAGGGATTGTTTTTTATCAACACCCAAAGGTGATATCATAAATTGCCTCTCTAGACGCACTTCATAATGAATTAACTGATGTTTTTATTAAAAAAGGTTGCAAACTTTCATTTATTCATCATAGCGTTCACAAGTATTAACAAAATTTGCTAAGGCAGAAATAGAGAAAAACTTGCTAATATTGGGTCTTGCATTTTGTTAACAGAGATATTTTATTCTAATCTCGTTCCCAATTACTTTGTGGATATAAATATATATATATAAAATGAAAGTCATATTTAATTAATATATATCTTTCCAAACCAATTCAAAATCAATTTGTCAATTTTTTGTGTCTTCTATATACACCTCACTGATAGATTTATCTTTCCAAAATTTACATCCCACGTGTCACTTTTTCATATTCTCCTTCCATAAATTGAGGGTAATCTACACTTAAACTAGTAACTTTTGTCTATTCGTATATTTACAGGCAAAACAAATAGAAATTTAAAAGTAAGATATAAAGGAGAACGCGCGTTCTCAAAGATTTCCAAACAACACTCTCCATTTGCAAACCACCTAGTTAAACACTCCCAAGCGGCCAAAAATATCAATTCAATACTAACAATATTAGAATTCAACAATAAACAATTGGATTTTAGAAAAAGATACAAATCGATAAGCACAAATTGAAAAATTCAAAACCCCTTAAGGGTTTACAACTTATAACTTAATCCTTTAGACCCCAAAATTAAGGTTTTTTTAAAATCAACCCACAGTAAATACAAATAATTTCCTTTTAGTACTATTAGTAGTAGTAGTAGTAGTTTAAGTTAAAAGTTTAGGTGTTTCGTTGACCTTGGTGTACGATTTGGTGCCTTCTTCAAATACCTTTCTTAGTTATTTATTTTACAATAATAAATATATGCCATTACTAGTCTGCGATGGGAAACATGTAGTTCAATTTTTTAATAGAAATTTATTTTGGGTATTATAGAACTAAACGATAAAATTGTCTCCGCCTGGAATTGAATCGGGAAATTTCTGCATGTTAGGCAAATGTGATAATTACTACACCACAGAAACTAGCTGTTGGGGCGTACAAACCAATTCCAATTTAATTTAATTATTTAATTAAATACTCAATTTCCTTTATAGTTGGTGTGAAAAGTAAGCGTTGCGACAACAGATCCACTACTCCACATTAAAATCAAATCATGTTGGTAGCTAATTTTACGAATTAAA
Source organism: Ecitoglossa quadriceps (assembly GCA_027574925.1). Classification (NCBI taxonomy): domain Eukaryota; kingdom Metazoa; phylum Arthropoda; class Insecta; order Coleoptera; family Staphylinidae; genus Ecitoglossa; species Ecitoglossa quadriceps. The sequence goes on along the minus strand of JAODGC010000883.1, from coordinate 3,885 downwards.
ATTTATGTGGTGTTAATAAAATTTGTACAATATTAGACGTGATGCAATGATACTCTATTTATTAATAGTACTAAAGAGAAAAACAAGGAAATCAGTGATGTTAACAATTATTAACAAAAAAGTTAGTACATTAAAAGATCAAAGAATGCACATTATTTATGTCGACGAAATGATGTAACACAACAAAGAACATATATTTTTTTGTGTTAAAATATTGTAAAATTTATTATCATAAAGTAAGGTTTATTAGCTATTAGGTATGCGATACATTTAACAAATAAAGTGGGTATTTAATTTTTAGAAATAAGAGGTAACATGTGAAATTGGCACCCAGTGAAATGGGTGTTTATTTAATCCAAGCATGCAGACTAAAGTCCAGTTGCGAATCGCGAAAGTATTATCGAATATATGAAGCAATTTAAATGCAATGTATACAAACCTCCGTTATTACAAAATATTTTTGAGTTACAGATGTTTTGGAGTTTCAGCGCATTCTTTGTCTTTTGTGTTCGATTACTTACTGACATCCACAAATTCTTTTTTACGTTTACAATATTATCTTATACCTATCTTATATCTGTAGTATTTTGTTGTCTTATGAAACATGCTCAATCTTCTACAGCACTATTTTTATCTCTTGCATGAAAATTTGAAACTAGGGAGAGATCATTCATAGCCATTATAAATTCAATCACAAACGCAAAAGTGCATACTTGTTTGTTTAAGGAGGCACTCATAGTGGAGTTATAAGTTACGTGCAAATATTCTCTAAAAACCAGTAGAAGAAAATGTCACTTAACACACTGATTAGTGCATACATCATGTTTGCATTATTGAACAGTTATTAAATCATAAAGTCTATAGGTTTCAACCGTCATTGCCAAACATTAAAAAACATGTTTCTGGTAAATAAACCCATTTAAATTACACGAGGAAATTAATAAAGGGTTATAACTTTTTGTAAAATTATTTTACCATTCAATCGATAATGCCTACCATTCTGCATCGTGGAATGCAGAACATAAAATTCAACACCTATAAATGAGAATTCTATTGCAAGCCTAAAAACATTGCTATTTAGTTAAATCCAATGCAAAATTTTGGTATATCTAATGCAAATAAACACAGCTATAATCCTGATAGTGCAAATCCTTTTCTTTTGTAGAGATTGTGTGGTGACACTCAGTTGTTGGATGACTCGTACCTTTTCTGCGTAATATGGTCTAATTGTCCTAGTTCGACTTTTGCCAAACTCAAGCTGCATTACCGGTACTCCTTCATGTTTTCACAAACTTTTTGCTCCAAATTCCGTTTTTTTTCGAAAACGAATAAATAGACTTTGTTACTCCAATTTTAGTGTAAAACGTAACAATAAGCAATGTTTTCTTGCAGAAGTGGAAGTGGCTAATACAATGCTAGACGATCTAAGGATACCGTCAGTTCCATCTAAGTTATTTTGTGGGGCCAGCACACTTTCCTCACGCGTGAACCACTTCGGCTTTGAATACTGTATTGTGGGTGCCTGATAAGGGCAAACAAATTGAGTAATTTATAAAAATTTCAGCAGATTATTAATTAGTTCTTATTCCCTATATACCCTTATTCTCAATATACAAAAACATTGGATAAACCATTGCAAATAATTTGTAAAGTATTTTCACATTTTCTGTTTTGTCGAAGTTGATAAAAATTTTATTACAAACATAATGATAGTGTTCTCAAAATATGTGAAGTAAATAATAAATTATAATTAGAAGACTTGACTGGCACTGGTAACATAAAGATTAATTTTTTTGTTAGTTGTTACAAGTTCTGAGAAGGCAAATACTGAGAATATGGTAATTTTTCAATTAATTTGGTATCCAATAATTTGGATTTGAATTAGCTTAAAATTATTTTTACCCGGTTGCCCACCTTATAAGCTTCATTATAAATGTAATTATATTCAATTGGTATATCGGCATGTGATATAAATTGGATCCAAAATTGTACTTAGCCACATGCTAAAAGAATTCCATGTCTCTGAAAAAACAAAAACGCGGAAAAGCCCGTACAGTTGCTTGTCATTTTTGGCTGCTGGCTTAGAAAACACGTCTGCCTTTTGTCTTTTTTAATTGCAATCACATTTTTTATTCTGTTAGCATATATTTTTATCATTTACAACTTCAACTCTACATAATTTTTAGCACAGATATCAAAGCTTTTTTGGTTTATGCAGGTTAATAAGGGATTACGTCTTGAATATATACGATAAAATTAAACAAAAACAATGAATGAATCGGCGGTTAGCTGATGGACGAGCTTAATATTACAGGTAAGGCGTGAAAGTATTAACTCCATTCTATCTTCCACCATCTGATTGCCAACTCAAACTGCAGAAATTCGGAATTTGGATTATAATGTTTCTTTTCGTAAAATATTTTATAAAAATTAAATGTCTGCTGAGAATTCAAGTTTTTCCGCAAGCACCTATACATATTTGTTGACATTCTCCCACATATGCTTGATATAATATACAGATGTATTGTTTTGAATTTCATTGATGTTTTGGTTTTTTTATAAAGAATAATTAGCAATCAATTTACTTTTAATTGTAATTTACAAATATTTTCCTTACACTTCCTATACTTGTTTTATTGTAATTTTTTTTATTGTTTATTTGCCTGGGTTTAATTGGTCCTTTATATTTCTAAGCCATTGAATAACAGTACTTTACTAATTCCATTATCAACATATACGTTAAATCCTTCAGTAATTTTCTATATACATACAATCAACTTCATCTATAATGTTTTTTTTTTAAATATCTTCTCTTTGTAGTATTTTAGGACAAGCACATGAAGAACATATTTTAATTATTGGAATTGTTCTTATGACCCTTCAGATTAGTACCAACATGTGAAGAATCAGCATGAACAGTAAAATAGTTTAAAGCATGGTATCATTTTGTTGGTTTTAAACATTATCATTTTTGCTTAAAAAGTACAGCATTTTTTGTATCAGCCGTAAAACTAGTCTATTGCCACAACAATCACAATGCATTAGTCCCGACACTAAACAATTATTAATTTAAGACGTTCAGCTGCAGTGATATAAACTAATTGCACTCTCTCATAATTCAACGCAAGGAAAAGTCAGTTTCAGTGTGAGATTGCGCTTATCAATTTATGCTATTAATCTAAAAAAGAACAGCAGAGTATTAAGACAAGTTCTTGCAAGTTCACACTTGCTCAACTCTTCAATTGAATGAGAAAAGTGGCTAAAACGTTCTAACGACAATGGCAACAGTAAGTAAAAATATACTCGTCAAGTGCATTCAAAATTATTGCAGCTTATACACAAGATCATTTTTAAAAACTTAGTTCTCAGACTTTGATTGTCCCAAATGCAGTCGAAAGTCTAGAGTGAATAACCCTGGGTTGAATTTGTGTGTCTGTATTACCTGATATATTATAGTATTGCGTGTGTTTCTACAGCTGGTTTAAGATCACAATTTAATACCTGCAAACCAGGCAATTCAATTCTGTGAATAAGTATATAAAGCCGATGCATTAGAAAGTCAAATAACATGAGACCAGATGTATTCATAACGGCACTACAGTGCTTATTAAACCTTGAGTGGGAATTGTAGGAATCTATCCCAACTCCAACGTCGGAATCTCTTCGAACCTAGTGACCACTCTGAACATTGGGACCCATCAGGTCAGAACTTACATCTTCCGCAAATATACGCTTCTTGTTCGAAGATAGGTTTGCCAGTAAGTCAACATAACGCTGCTATTTCAAAGATAATTGATCCAGCATAGGCAGTGCAGTCAGGCAGATTGCTATTAATGTCATACCTGTGGCTGACGCAAAAGTTCGCAATACGACTTGTTGTTGCTA
>JAODGC010000839.1:0-13244 GCA_027574925.1 Ecitoglossa quadriceps | reverse complement strand
AGCCAGATACCCACAAATATGTTTTTACTTGCATTGGCTTCTTTTTCTTCGCTTTAGAAAAAGTTGACTTTTTTCAGGTTCAACGTGTTGACAATAATAATGAAATCGACGAAAGAACGATACTGAGTTCTTTGGCTCCTTATTTTGCGCTTGTGGAGAAGCTACAGGACATGCTACCATATGATCCAAAGAGATTGCGACAGTTAATTTCAGCAATTATGTTGTTAATCTTCAGATTGTCCTACTGAATGAAGAAAATCTGCAAATTTCTATATCAGTCCTTACCTGTATTACTTCTGTACTCGCCGATGTAACGACGTGTTAAGTATCTGACTGTCAAAGCTGAAACAGAGAGAACATTTCAGGACCTTCTTAAGTCGTAAAGTAGCGATGATGATTTAGGTCCAATGCCTTGAAAAGCAATTAAGATACATTTAGGTCAAGTTGTTAATTGATAATTAAATTATTTTTACTCTGTGTTTGTTTTTCAGCGTTTTTCCAATCAGCTGCTAAAGAAAACGTGAAAGTAACTAATCACACAATCTTCAAGTACACAATAAGCCACAACTAACAGAGATATTTGAAGGCATAGTTTATCGAATTAATTTAATTACCCGATCGTGTTGATTGAGCTTTATACTTCACTGTCGCCGTATCAATGGAATATCCTTCGCGACGTGGTTATTCCGTTTTTAATTTGTTGCTGTGATTTACAATCGGATGCGGTTGTCATGCGGCTTTACGAAATACTTTTCCTTGCTCTATATTTTATGGCCACTGCTCTCATTATTATCTCTACGTTTTTATGAGCGTTATAGTAACCGTGAGTGTTGGAATTTATGAAAAGCAGTAAATCGATCTCGCGTCGAAACCACAGAGTTCGCGAGTAGAAGAGCACCATTGAGATATTTTTTGAGGATGTGCTTGAGCATGGTGATTAAACAAACATATTGCTTGCGCGACGGACTTTGCCTAGAGCTTTTGGCTTTCGGACAGAGAAACATGCAAATCGCGAGTGTGAAACGATTAGTATAAACATCGTAAACGGCCAGACGTTACTATTACATGACGCTGCTTTTGACGCCATTGATGATAATGATGACATTGTTTTCCTTGTTTCACATAATGCTTGACTTAGTACCTGATTTGCCGACATTGCATTGTCCTAATACAGCTATGCGAACTTTGGAAGTATTGGCTTTGTCTTCGGTCTTCATCTTGAGAGCTTGATCTGCAAAAAAGAGAAGAGTTTTGTATAGAAAGTTGCCTACAGTCGCATAATTTGAATTTAAACTTTAGTAGACTTTACAAGAGAAATTAACTCCTATTAGTAGTTGGAAGTTATTTGTAGTGCTTCCTTTCAGGATTGTTTACGAATATCTGGAATTCTCAAGTTTTTACCTTCAACTGGAATGAATCACACATTTCCTTCCGTGCTCCCAAATGGAAATGCACTCTCCACACTTCTCTTCAGGAGTATATTTATCGCACAAGGAATGTCGATTGGCATAATCGTATATTACTGGTTTTATGCCCGCGTGCATTTTGCTTGCATTCCGATTCGATGAAATCCCACTTACCCAAATCCAATGTTATGAAAACTGGCATCTTGATCGATTACAGCAATGGGAATAAAAAACGTATTGACATCTACTGTGCACTCTAGAATACTTCAATTTAAGATAATTCCAGTGCATATTTGCTCCGACAACAAAAGATGGAACCACTTTTAGTGCAAACTTGATTTAAGTTTATTATAGATGATATTACTTAGTTGCCTTTAAAGTTATTCCCATTTCTGGGTTTTATGCATTCATCCTGTAAATTTCCTCCTTAGTAGTAAGGAAAAAAAGCCTCGTTGGTAAAAGAAGGAGCATACAATTTACACAGCGCGTCAAAACACATAAAGTCAACAAGCAAACGATTATCTCGCAGATGCATCGCTCGTTATCGCTGGCATGCATTTATTTCGTAGCTTATAAAGATTAAGCAGAGCGCGTTCATAAAAAATTGAGATTAAGCACAGCGCACGCCGCCACCGTTGCCGCCGACGCAGGACAAATTAGCGCGGTAAGTCAACACAGTCCATATCGAGTTGAATAGCGGCTGTTTTTTTTTTCAGTTTTCACCAGTTTTTACACGCTGAGACGACAACGGTTTTTATTTGGACGACGCGCGCGACAGATGTAGGCGCCGGACAGTGTGATTTATCTCAACGAGCCGACAACGGGATGTAACATATTTCATTGCTTGATCCTGTATCGATGATACTTGAAAAGTTGATGTTTGAATTACAATGTTTTACTTAGGCTGATTCACATGAACTCGCTTGCTGTGCTTATGTTTTTGCCAGTTTCAATGAGGCATTTGTCACCACCCTGGCAATAAAATTAATAAAAATAAATACGTCGGGATGTTGGAAAAATGCGTTGACAGTGTACGCTCTAATAATTCCGGACAGCGATAAAATTGGTGAAACTATGAATCGCGCCAGTCACCTCGCTAGAGGCATAAAAATAGGGTTCTTGTGTGGAAAACTCAATGGATTTATAGAAACATATTAATTTGTGTACAGTTTGAACACATAATACTGCAGAAACTATTGATTGAACAAAATTTAGTTTGGGAAATGCGTACTTTTCATATTGCCTTTATTGAATTCCTGGTTTATCTCATTAAATATTTGTTTAAATATACACCAAGTCAATGAGGTAATCTCAATCTTAATAGGCTTTTCTTCAATTGTAATTCTCATTTATTAAGTTCGTGCACGCCAAAAGTCGTTAAATATTTTTAGTTTCTCTCGGCTTCAAAGTTGCCTTTCTACTGGCACTCCAAAATATATTTAGCCACTTTACAGATCATATGGTGTTAAGTCGCTTTTCCTTCATTACTAAGCCTTTAAGCTATCTCTTTGGGGCTTAGTTTTATGTATCTACTCTAAAAAAAAAAAGGAGGTGAAATCAATTGTAGTAAAATAGGTTGGTAGGCTAAAAATGACCTTGTTAGAGGTCGTTATTTTACGTAAATCGCCAACAAAGTCTCATTATTTATTTACACTAAGATGTACTGCTTCCCACGCATCCTGCGTCTCATGCAAAGTTTCTTGCATACAGAAGAAGAGTATTCTTAAGTTTTCTAATTAATGTCACAACATGGCAATGTTATAAAGCTTGTTGGGATTCGTTACACTTGTGGAAGTCTTCAAGTGTAGTATACTTGTTGCTCTGGAGTAAGAGAGGTCTCGTTGCATAACAATACAAGTTCTATTCATTCCAGACTTGGGAATAAATGTGATAAATTGAGATAATGCGATTTTCTTTGCTGTTGCAGTATGCTAAATAATGAATGGCATTGATTTCGGTTTGTTTCTAAAGTCATTGTCCTCAATTTTCTGCGCTTTCAAGAATGGAGGAGTATTCACGGGCTCAAATTAAGTGGAGAAATAATAACGACGCAAAGTGAAAATCGATTCCGCGTCCTCGTTCTCGTTTTCCTGTTTGCCCAAAGCATTTGTCGAGTAAGCGTCAAAGTGCATGCGACGGCGGGAAAGGCAAACCCGATCGCGATGCAGTTTTATTGATGTAAACTTCCTGCCCTGGGTGTATAACAATTTCCGCGAATGCGTGCCCAGATTTAGAGCGCGTGTCGGGAGGCAACTCATTCACAAAGCTAAAATAAAACTGTACTGAGCAAAGCATCAGGACTAAGTTTTCTTGATTGGATTATTTCTGCGAAAACATACGTTGAGTTAATTTGAAGCCGTATTAATGTAGTTATCTAATTGCAGCTTTAATCAACTTTAATTTGGACGTAATCATCGGTGGAAATGCAGATTGTGGAACTTGCTAGCTTTCCACTTCCAATTTATGCAACTCGAGCTGAGCACGTTTACGACTATTTCCGAGCGCATACTTAGAAAAGCTTAGTGTTATCCTGTTTCCTTAAAAAGTAAGAAATTTGCATCCTTCTAAGCTTTCGGGACATTTCTATAAATATACTTTAAATATAGTATGCAAACAAGGTGTGATTTTGTTAGTTAATTGGGTTGTCTATATTCATTCGCTCATAAATCTATAAAAAGTTTGTTCGAATATGTTGAGCTTTTCTTATTTTTGCTCACAAATCCTTGTAAATTTGCATCCTTTTAGAGATGTATTTATAGACAGGTCTCAAAAAGGAGTGAGATCTAAAGAATTTTAAACAATCCCGCATTTCCAATCTAGAAATGCTGACGTACAAACATCTTGTTTGCGCATGCAACAGTTGCATTTTTCGCTCATAAAAACCATAGGGTTTTCGCAGTGACGCAAAGCTGCTTGTTTAGGGCACTAAGAAAAGCGCGTCAGTTGCTCATTCATGCGACGCTTGCAAATAGCTTACGACTGCGACGAAAGCTCCCAAGCAGCCAACATACTACCAATGTGTTTTAAGTGTGAACACATTCTCAATGAGCGTCGTGATGAAGTGAGAATATTTCAAATGCCCGAATGTTTGAGCAGGTAATTGACGCGGCGGCGGCAAGCAGCGCGCTATGAATCAAGTGCGTCGGTTATTATCAGCTGCGTTTGTCCCCGGTAACAGCCCAGCACTGTAGTTGATTTATACTACAAATTTCAGGCATATTCAAAAAAATGCGTGCAAATTTTTATAATTTGCTTTATGAATAAGACAAATTATGAGATAACAGAAATTTATAGAAAAACATTCTATTTTAATTGCAAACTTTACCGCTTATCTATTAATTGTTATGCGTTGTAAATTTTCAAAAATTTTAAGAAAATAATATGCAGTTTTTATCTTATATTTCGACTAACCATTCTGAAGAATTGCAGGTGACATTTAAATTGCACTCTATATCAATGACACTTTGATATTTCAATCCACTTCTTGGATTATTCTTGACCAAGCAACAGGAATGAATTTGATAGTAAAGCAAGTTGTATGTTGGTAGATCAAGGACAAGCATTATCCAGCGTGGGTTGATTGGTTTGAGGTTTTGAAAAAGATTTTTTATATTAAGCTGGCATGACAAGGGATTAAAGTATTTACTAGATTTCTTGAAGAATCTTTGCGTTTATCTTAAGAAGACATTTTTGGAAATAAATTATTAGTTTGGATTTCTTCTTGGTAAACATTCTAAGAGATAGACTTACGATAGACTTACTTAACTTTCTCTTCGATTAATTAAACCCACTTTCTTTCTTGGTAAAATGCGATTTATACCATGAAAAGTCTCACAAATTGTAGCACACTTTCGATTTATCAATGTGTTTCAAGTAGGAGATTTCTCTGCAACGCGTGTTTTTGCGAATTTCCCGAATTCCTCCCAAGCAATCGGTAGAACGCTACAAGCACGACTGGCAAGCGGCGTCAAGCGTCGCGACGTATATAACTAATCCGCCGACGGCGTCGCCATGACGACTACGCCGCCACCGATGGACTTGCCTGTTGCTTGCATAGCTAGGATGTGATTATCAGTCGAGATGCGTATTAACGTACACGGCACGCGACAACATTAACAGCGTCCACATCATCGGCGTGTGCCAAGGATATTACAGGAAGATTTTCTAATTTGTGATCGTGTACTTTATCAAGTTGCTTATTAATTTATTGATAACTTGCTTCAGGTGTAGGTAAATTAAAGACCAAATTTTCAGCTGGAACTAGACCGTAATATCCGGTCACATTGTAAAGGTTACTACCACATACATTTTCCTTAAGTTGTATGTGCTTACACATACACAAGTTGTAATTACTTTTTGTGCATTTTGAAATTTCTTCTGCTTCTGACTGAGCACGCACTGTGACGATAACTATAGCATAGCAATGTATTAGATGACATTTAGCAGTGAATATTTGGTTCTTTGCCAGGGAATTCCATAAGCCCACTTGGGAATTATGGTGCAAAGCGACATTTTTCCTGCTTTATAATAAACACGGAATCGTTGACACACATGCTTTATAATCTTTCGCAGATGATTTAAAAGTAGCATACGTCAATATCCATTCTCCATTAATACTTGTTATTTGTACACAGGCTCACCTAAAAATAAAATAAAAACATCCGCTAATAGGATATATATTGAGATACCAACTTACAATACTTACTTGCAATACAATTTGCAACACTCGTAACAATTGTTTTTCAACAGTATTTCAATTTGTAGAAGGAAAATAATTGAAATAAATTTAAACTTTACGAGAGGCCAACACATAAAATCATGAATTGCAAGTTTCCAGATGCTTGCAAAATTGTACCTCACATTCGACACAATTTTTCAATCAATGAGCCATGATCTGGATTTGTTTGCGATTCATTTCCGTTCCCTGTGCAAGGATAAACTTGCGAAAATGTTTATGTGTCCAAGCATATTAAATAAACTGTACAAACGAAGCTGTAATGTTTCAACTTGATGTTTCAAATTTTTCAACTTGATTCTTAGCCATTAATTGTACTTGCATAATTTCATCAATTGCTAGCAAATTTATGTGCCGTATGCACATGATAACAATAATGCTAATCAAGCATGTTTTGGCTTTTATGTATCCAGCTAAACAATAAATCAATTTCTACGTTTATCTATTGTACATCCGGCGATTGTATTATCATCGCTTCACGTGCCAGTTAAATCCACGTGCAATGTAATTAGAAATGTGTTTATACATTATATTAGTTGATATATGTATAGACATTACATTGTAATGGATAGTGATGAAGTAGAGAGCATTTTTGCTTTCGTCTATATTCTCCTCGTGGCATTCCTATATTTGGTGCGTTCTTTTAGTTTTCAACGATTCGTAGGCAAATCAATGCAATTTTCTTGTTTGTATCCAAGTAATATTCAACGTGAAGAATTATCATCAATTATCTGCGTGCAGAGCAAACACGTGGCGCAGGGCTTGTTGGATCGTTGTAAACCCTTGCTGATATTTTTAGACCAACTTTGCCGTGCGTTGGTTATATTTTTCCCACTTTCTTCGCCTCATAGTTGATAATTCTTGCTATTCTCGATTAAGCAAACAGTGAGGTGCAATGAACGCGTGAAAACACGTTTTTTCCACTGGAGGGCAATTTTTCATTGTCGTTGCACCACTGACGGATTCATTCCGCACTATCTAAGCAATGGCGTAAATATTATTGTCAGGTCGTGGTCTTATTGCAGCGAGTCGATATCGAAATTTGCAAACATGCGAAATTCCTCCAAGTGCATTGCTTCGGCCGGAAAAACAATAAGAAGGACACACCAAAGAGATGTATAATTTGTTTATTATATTTGCTTTGAATGAGAGTTAATTCGAAGGACTGTGCAAATTCCCAGAGTGACGGTGTATAGGTCAATGCTAAAATAGTAGCCACGCGTGGAATGGAATGCCTTGACTTGGAGGCGGCGAGATGGAGGAGTGGAAGGAGGTTGGAAAAGAGCATTGCGTACAGCCGTTTAAGTCGTGCTTTTCTTTCGGTCGGAAATGATTCCCCGTTGCATTCTACAAGGGCCTTGGCATGAAATAAGCAATGAACAGCGATGATTCTTCGGCGGGAATTGTGCACGGATTGTGACCATCTGTCATTTTATTTCCATACTTGATGAGTCTAAGTTTAAGGATAGAGAGGTTTAATGAGGGGATAAATCTATTGTAATTCGTTTACATTGTATTTCTGTTTTTGGTTTAATTTTATTTTTTACCACGAGATAACAATCACAATCTTCCTTGGTACTCAAGTTCACTAACCAGCCAAGCAATCGTTACTTGTTTAGACGAAGCTTTTTCAGTGAAAGGGTAACAAACTGGAATTGATTTCAAGGTTTCCTTCCATATTGTTTCCATATTTTTATAACAATCTATTATTTAAACTATTGTCACATGTCCTCGCATATGTTATGCACTGACCCCATTTCTCTACCATCCCACCACATGTGTCTCTGCACGTTATTGATAATTAACAAAATCGATACGTCACGTGCCTTCTGACAACTTCTATTTCCAATCTTTTTATGTCTAGGCACCTTGCTATTTTGTCCTATCCAATGCAAAACTTGTTTTTGTTCTACGCAATGTCGTTACGAGCGCGCCACCAAGAAAGCAGTTGCATGATCCTTGTCATAACGTGGAAAGCACAACAGTATTACACAAGCCATTGTCGTCCGCGATCTGCTTTAACGTTGGTATTGTTGGTCGCCGAGCGTATAATCCTGCACCCCACACGTAATGTTCCAGCACGTGTTTGCGTTTGGTTTTGAACGACTCAAGGGCGCGATCAGGATGCAAGCGTAGGCTGTAAAATTAGCGCGAAGGTGGTGTGCACCTTGAACCAGCTACGCATAACCTTGGTCAGAATTTGATCCTCTTTGATCTACTATGTATGATTATTGCTGCGTTTTATATGTCTAGGAGATAATATTGTTATTCGCACGTCGTGCAAATAGCTGGAGTCTTGTAAGTCATTTCTATCATGTAACATTTTTCTCGCTTAGTATATGGTTGTCATCGCAGTATCACACGCAGGAATGTCAGGTGCAGTTGCATCAATAATTCGATTTTCATCCTTGGATACATTCGTTACAGAGTCCTTGCGTTGTCCCTGCTGTCCGGTCGTAATTACATATCATTTACATGAAAGATGACGTGGGATAAATACGAATGGAGACTTTGCCAGGATGCAGAATATGCTTATGATCTAAATTCCGCAATAGTTTATCTTGAGGATATACAAACCAATTTTCAATTGGACTATTTGGAAAACTAGCGAAAAGCGGCAAAGATGATTGATTTATTCATTATTTGCATGTTGAGCATTTGGGTCACCTAATTTCCTATTCGTTCGAATACATTTCTTGCAAATTTAATTTGATGACTTCGAGACCTCAAATCCAATCTTTTGTGATGAAACCAGTGAAAAACAACGTACCATAGATATTTCAATCTCTCTCTCTAAATGCACACTTCGATTATTCACCACACTTTACCAGTTAATCCTGAGAGGAGTATAACAATTAACAAATTGCACTTAGACTTACGAATGTGATATTATGAACATTTGACCTTGATATATTTTCTTCAACAAGAACTTGATCTAATATACACTTAAGTCTAATGCAGTGAAATGCGGTCCTTTATTCAAGTTGGATTACATAAAATCTACAGTGTCCTTTGAGGAAACGCAATTTCAAAAAACAATTTCATCTGTTTTTTGTTGCAACTTTCACTGCACGTAATTTCTAGAAAAGTAACAACTATAGGAAAATAAACTTGATATATAAATGCACTTGAAATTTATTTATCACAAATAACCCGAAGAAATTTTTTTTGACAACCTATGAAATAAATGGACATTTAGGGCAAGCATTTGCCAATGATTGGGATATCACTGTAAGTAGAGTGCAATGTGTTGCGAAGGATGGCGTTGATGGCTGGGATAATCACCTTCTGGAGCACATCATCGATATAGTGGTGGTTGTTTTTGATAATAGTGGGGAGATTGGAGACGACATCATTAATAGACCCACTGATGTCAGTTCCATCGATGCTAAGGTTAGGAATATTCAACTGGGAGCAAACACAATATCAGTTTTACATTCTGCAAGCCTCTAGAATATTTTAACTTACACTAGAGGATCCAAGAGCAACTTTAAAGTTGGCAGACTTAATCTTGGGTGGGAGAACAACTTGGCTCTTGAACTCAAAGGACAATGTGTTTAAGGAACCAGTAACATCACCGGAACCAATAATGGTGTGGTCAAAGATGGTAGCATTAGCATCGTAACTACTGGAGAGCTCACCATTGGGCCAGTTGATCTTGACAATGACCTTAGAGCCAATTGGAATGATGGTTATAGAAATCTTCAGTTTGTCCAATTTCCAGTTGGGGATGCCAGAGACTTTAATGTCGTTGACGTTGATATAACCGCTGAGACCATCAAGATCAAGGGCGTCAAGGTCAATGTTGATGGTAGGGATGGTCAAAGGGTCGAAGCTGGGGAAGCCAAGGTCGGCGTCGCCTTTTTTAAGGATGTCACGGAGACATTCAAGAAATTTGGTAATTTTGTCCTCCAAGATTCTCACCTGTGCAGTCTCGATATGGTTCAGGGCAGCAGAGTCTAAGAAAGAGTTAGTTGGTTTACAAATTCAAGAGTTGAATTAGTAATTTAACTTACGGTCCAATTCCACCTGGAAGCCCATGATGGGTACTAAAAGGCCAAGGAAAACGATAGCGCGCATCTTGATTCTCTGTACGATGTTGGAAGAAACGGGATTTTAAAGAGTGGCGATACATTGATTACCTACGCCTTTTATAGTCAGAAAAAATCGAAATATTAACAAATAGATTCTTGATAAATCACTTATCAGTGAGATTATATCTGGTGTACTTGAAAATGTGTACTATTTTTGGTGTTGAAGTGAAAGTGAAATTATGTTGATATCTTGTTGTTGAGAAAAAAGATTCTTCTAACTTTGATATTTAAATTTACTTCCAACTTGCAAAGAATGACATTAATAACGTGCAAGCAATCAAACAGTTGGTAAAAAATACATCGAATTATTTCTTGTACTGAGAAATTTATTAATCCAAAGTGATATATCAATCCACTTAATTCACATAATCAGTACCAATCAAAATGTAGTATCTATTGTTTGCAATTCTGCCTCTAATGCCATTGAATTATGATCAAATATCAAGTGTTTATTCGTATTATCTCCACCGCAAATATTATCGAGATTTAGATTAAATTACATTCTTGATATTATTCATCAATTTAACTAATTAATCCATCCAGGAATGAAAATCAATGCTCAGTGGTCATTATTTGGATCAAGATTCAGCTTTGCATTGAGGAAATTTAGTAAAAAACAAATCAAATAAATTGGAATTTTTGGACACAGTTCTTTTTATACCAATTGAAAATCTAATGATGTTTTCAATTGTTTGATTTTATAGGCAACACACATTTTATTTGAAGTACAACTTTCACATTTGGACAAATTTTATTTGCTTTTATATGTATGTACCTGTAAAACCTGTAAAAATATTTGAACGCATTCTTTCATATTCTTCAACAGTTAAATTTTTTAGCGCCGTTAGACATGTCGTAAGTGTCTCAAACATCTATAAAAATATCCTACGGCTGCATTTTTTTTCTGCGCCTACAAATACCAAACGAGGCCAAATGCCATTCGAGGATTTACACTCCAATCAAAGTTGTAATCTATTCATATCAGCATGTAAGTAGATAAGATTAGTAACCATTACCAACCAACTTCTTGTCTGCAAATACATTATCCTTTTAAAATTTGCTGTCAAATAAAATTTATTTTCAAATCTTTTGGAGGACACATTGAAGATAGTCTTTAAACAAAGAATGCACTGTACTTAATAATTTAAGAGTGCTTTCTCTAAACACTTGTGCCAAAGTAGTTTTTGGTAGAAGTGATGTTTTGGGTTTCACGCTATTTAAAACTACTACTAATTTTGGTTATGTTTACTGGATGGACCATGGGTTCTAGACAGGAACAGCTACAGGTTTGCAAAAATCACTACAGATAGTTAGCCTGTAAACATCGAATTGTGAATCCTTTAATCCAAAATCCATGGAACCAGTTGAAGAATCCACCCACTTGATGAATTTGAAAACTGCGGGATTACTTTGGTTCACACTTTTACAGAAATTAATAATTCTTTAGTGCTTGATTTGATTTCTATGCATGCATTTTTGAAAACAAATTTAAATGTATCTTATTTAGGTATTTTTTTATCTATACGAGTGATACTTTTCTGATGGACAACTCCATTTTTAGCATCACTCACATTAACTTGGAACTATCAAACTATCAAACATCCATATTTACGAAAATTAATTATCAAGACTACTTATTTTTGTGAGTTGTGGAATCATAGATTGGAAGTATTTGATTTTGGAATTGATAACTTTGACATCTAAATTTTGTAGTTTACCAAGTCTTGAAACATATAATCATTTACTAATTATTTTCAATTAGAAGAGAGTCTTTTTTCAGTTTAAAATAACTGGTTTATAAAACATGCAGTACACTTGTTACTAAGATGATCAATGATTTAGTAGAGTGGGCCAATTGGAAATCTAAATCTTGTCTTTAATATGATTACAATGGGTCCATTTTGAAATTCCAGAAAGCTTTTGATATTGATGGAATTATTGTTTGTAATATTGAATACTTATTTATTTTCTTTCAAATTAATAATCACGTGCGCGTTGTACAAACGTAATAAAACCTTTAATAATATCTTTGTCCAATTTGTTTAAGTTAGAAGAAATCATAGGACCTATTTCGGTCGCTAGTGGTTTTTGAGTCAAGATATACTTGATCAAATCCAGGAGTAGAACGGAGATGATATCTTGAATGTCAAGATTGTGTAAGATGCTGTTACTGGTGTCACTTAATTCTGCTCCAGCATGTTCAAAGCGCGCAAACTACAATGAATATATTTTCAATATTTTCAAACATTGTATTGCATTTATAAGAAATTGAAATGTTATACCTTGGTTTCTTCGCTGATCTTAAAAAGCAAGTCCTCAAGAGAGAATGTATCCTGTAGGACGATTTCCACTGCAATATTTGTGTCTCTAACTATGACATCAATGATTCCTTTGCCTACCATCCAAGATAAGTCCGGATCATTAATTTTCAATTCGTAATTGAGTATAATACGGGCTACATTGTTACCAGCTAGCCCAAATCGAACAGTTGTGCTAATACCCGATGGGAGTATCGCTGGTTCGAAAGCAGTAATGCCTAGTTTACTAAGACCATTTAATTCAGCTGATCCTTCAATGCTACCAATGGGCAAGTTTAAAGTGAAGGATTTGGATCCTTCTAAAGATGTAATTAGTTTTCCAATCTCTTGGATTGTAGTTACAATATTTGTAATGGTTTCAATCACTTTGGTAACTGTCTCAACAATGGTATTAATATTGTTTATGATTAAATCAATAAATGCTTTTAAGAACTCAGAAATATCTAAATCGTTGATTTTAAGCTGTAAGACAAGTTGGCGGTCAATTAACTTTTGTAACTATAGTGAGGTTTTCATATACATACACTGCCTGATTCTAAAGATGGTGTGAGAGCAAAATCATTAATTGTAATAGGAATGCTAATTGCTGCTTGAACGAACAATTTCAGATGTAACTTGTTGAGTAAGCCCTCAATTGTACCTACATGTTCAATACCCAATCCAAAAACAGAAATATCTAGGTTATACAAAG
>JAODGC010000828.1:0-13247 GCA_027574925.1 Ecitoglossa quadriceps | reverse complement strand
AAATTTTTAATATAAAATATATAAAACTATTTAAAACCGTTCCGATAGCATTCCACCAATAAGATCAATCTGCAGAATGTATCAAAGAAGGTTTTTATGCTGTAGAACTACATATTGTCAAATATTCAAATATATTTTATTAAATATCACAATTGGGATTATTGGAAATTTAAAATTGATACATAAGTGCAACCGATATGTGATGCTTTAAACCTCAAAATATCTCTTGAATATGAACAAATTATAACGGCTTTTGACAAATACCGCAGATGTACATAATTTTACAGATTTGACAATTGAATATTGAATTATATAAATATGGAGGATAATAAAAGTTGTTTATATGTAGATATAATTGTAGTCCGCATTTTAAACAAGCAGGTATGTTTACCCTCCTTACTGCTAAAAATATAGCTCCATGGTAGGTTTCCCTTTATTAGATTTCTCACAATATATACGGTTTGCATAAGCTCTAATTAATCTGTAACCATCAGAGCCAATATTAGATTTACCATACATATTCAGCAATAATATGATGAAATGTATGTGACAGTGTTGCACATAATGCTATTAAAAGTATTTAAATATAGTAATTATGTAAAAAAGCGTAAAGATAGGGTTTGTACGGACAATTTATTGATGTACTCGTAGCTCCTATGTTATCAAAAGTATTATTTGAGCGTTTCAAAATGTTGCCAACGTCAGAAGGTACTTAAACGAACCTATTATATGTCTGGATTAGCTAGGCTAGTTAGAGAAAGACTAATCAGAAAATATCCAGCAATATATGTGGAATTACTTGGCAATAAAGTTATAAAGCCTGAGTTCTGCGTTGCTTCAATCACTATGGTTAATATGGCGAACTTTTCATATGTTAATATTTTATATATATAATATATACTTTAGATGTCTTTTGAATAACTTAGCTATGTCATTCCAAAACCCGCCTACGTACAGAGCTTGCAGTAGCATTGGTAGATTTTGTAGCATGTTGTTGGTTCCGCCAAATTGGTAGTAGCAATACTACTATATTTGTAGACAAATGTCAGGCAAACAAATACAGCTATATATGCTTTGACTTGCAATTGTAGTGTGTTCTTCCTCTAGTAAGAATAGGCTACAACACGCATTTAGTTGGCAGTGGATTTGATTCCACACATTATACGCATCTATGTAAAATCTTTCAGTCTTGCCTGCTACCATTGAGTGCCTAGTAGTTTTGTCAAATTATGTAACCGGTATTATGTTCCTCTCACCCTGCCACTGGAAATCTGGCCAATAAATTTTCCATTGCTTATTGCTCTGACTCAAAGACCGTCAAGTAGATCAGAAGCAACTTTGCCTTGTGGGTAGACCACAGATAGGTCTTTTGAATATTTCTTATATACATGGCTTCGCCCGTTCCTATGTTTAGATTGAAACATTTTTATTGTAACCGCGCTTTATAGCTCTGCTCTAGTTGATTATCAATTTACTCTGCCAGCTACTCGGTTGACTGGAAAGTATTTCTTAAACTTGGCTAGGTACGCGCCGATCACATCGGAAGTTGCGGCTTTATTGTATAGTAGTTCTAGTAACATATGCTTTTCAATAAATATATTTGCAAATCTCAGTAGTCTTCAGACAAATATCGTAACTGGACCTATAAGCTGTTAGATATTTGAATAATAAATTGTGAAGGAATATGCCTGTGTAAAATAAACTGTCTTTTTTTCCAATAGTTTAGTTAGTAAATGATGTGAATAACGTTTGCGGCTTTGTTATTTTCTTATTTGTTATTTTTCTACACAATATATGAAAGATTATTTACATAATTTGTTTTGGCAAAGTTATATACTTTGTCATGTTCAAAAAGTGACACTAGGCGTGGTTGGGTTGTGGGTGGTTTAATAATGTACCTACATGTATCTGAAATACACAAAGGACGCAATTGCTGTGCCTCTCTCTAGTCTCGTGCTATTACTTTTTTTATTTGTTATAAAGATTGCAGGTTAGTCAAATTTGTACGTTGATGTTAACGTTCGCTCTCCACTTTATTAGCATTATTTTTTTGCACAATCTTTTATTGTAACTCTATTTTTTTTAGCCAGAGAATTCAAAATTTATACACGCTCTCCTCCAGATTTTTTCGTAATTGTTACCACAGCACCACCTTGCCGTTCACCCTATTAAATTTTTCAGGTGTTTGTTTCTTGTCCATTCACATTCATACATTCTTTAAACCCCTTTTTACTATACGCTATACCTTCTTTCATTTTTCTGTACTGTACAAACCCTTCTATGGATCTCCTCCAGACAAATCCCATGCGCCCATTCTAAGTATTCAGGTGGTGTTTAGATCATCCATAGCGGGTTATATTCATTTTTCTTTGTTACAATCATTCTGCCTTTTATTTACGTTTTCCATTTCTTTATCTTCTTCTTTTTTGCCGCCAAATACTCATACCTACCTGATCATATGTATCTACGACTCATACCTCACCTCTTCTCTTAACTCTACACACCAGATTTCACGCATTACGCTTTCACTAGGTAGCAAACTAATCAAAAGTATTATTTGATATCCACCTGTTCTAGGAACTTACCTCTTTCTGCAAATAGTGGCAAAGGTTGCTAAAAATAGCTGTTGATTTACTTACCTTCTTAATGTATAGACTTTGCAAACAGTTTAACACAGACACAGCAGTTGTCCTCTTTATGGATATAAAGATACAAACTTGGAATATACATCCAGACATAAGCCACAGCCGCAGTGGAACTTGAAAACTGTTCAATTTCCTAACGCTTTTAGAGATGACTTATACTAAATATGTAAATCGTCAGATATGTTGAAAGTAGTAGGCATGCACACATTAGGAATTAAATCTTTTGTAACATAATTAAATTAATTACACTCAGGACTGCGTTAGCCTTATATTTTACAGACTCTATAAATGTTATAAGTTGAAGAAACAAGGAAATCACTTCAATGATGATCTTAATCATGTAAAAGCAAAAGCAGTTATAATTGTAATAAATATCAAATTAAAGAAATAAGAATCCTAAAATCACAATTGTTAATTGTGTCCTTTTGTAAAAGAAGTTTTTATTTAAGGTTTATAGTTTTACATATCACACTGTTGTGAGCCTTTATGTCCCAAAATTTCTCCTAAAAATTGAAGAGTTATATTACAGTTTATTAATTTGCAATGTAAATGCAATAAAGGAATTACATAAGTTACTCATTTCTCTCAGTCGTATTGAATTATAAATCTATGAAAGAGAGCACATCATGTAAGTGTTTAGCAGATGTAAAACTACAGAAATATACTGCAAACATTAAAATAAATTATGAAAGTTAGAAAATAATGTATTAAGTTTAAATCTGTTTACTTTTAAATATCTAAACTCCAGAGTGGATCAGTAAGAGCATATGTCACACTACAATTAAGACAAGTAACATTGTTGGACAAATAAAGCCGTCCTCTTGTAATAACTGACATACTTTATATAAAGGATTCTACTGAATACAATAATGTCAGAGGTTTTTTCGGCATTGTTAGGATTAGACAGATAATTAAACTTATACAATTATATATTTTTTCAAATAGTTTTAAAATGTTGTGTTGCTTTTTTATAATACTAGTGCAAAGCGACAAACTTAGGATTACTTACATCTCAAGCAATCTCTATTAAAATTATAACTGAAACTTTGCAGTACTGTAGTTTCCAGTCAAGTCCGAAAGCAATTGCATGCCTTATTTTCGATTATTGAGTTTTTTAAACAGGCAAGTATGATACTGTAGATACAGAATGGGCAGGCAAAGTTATCAAGCATCAAAGTATTTGTAATGAATTGTTAATAATAATGTAGGTGGTATAGCATTAAGCAAAAGGTAGAGAAACACACACTTTAAAAATTACTCCATAAACGTTATGATCAGAGAAAACAAATACGAGTACATCTTCAAACAGGTGCTACGGTCTCCTTCTGAAAATTTCAATGGGTGAACTGGGTAGATAAATAGGCCAAGAAATAAAAGCGGGCATGGAGGAAACTTTTATTCTCATCCGTGAAAATTCATGAACTTTGATGCTTACCGGTATAGATCCCATATTCTAGAAGAAAAAAGTTTTTAAAGTTTTACAGGAAGTATTGTCAAAGTATAGTGGCAAAACTGCTATCTGCTATGTAACAAACTGCTACCAATATAATCGAATCGTCCAAAACAAAGTTTTTCGTACCTAAATACGAGGTTTTAAAATGTTTCTACTGCCGGCATATTGGACTTAAAATTTCAATCTGCATTGACTCAGCCGGAACTACATCATGTAGATAATGTGAACCACAGTGCAAAAACTTATGTGAAAATTCACACAGATGTCTGAAAAGCCGAGAAAAAGTAAGATACGAAATTAGTTCAATTAGCTGCAATTCATTTTTTTTAACGCCAGTGTCTCTAAATGGGAATTGTACTATCAAATATATATTACATGATACAAACGAAATAATAAATCATAGTTATGCCAAATAAATCGGGAAGACATAGCTGTATTGTCGTTTGAACTGCCTTTATCGGCGCTAATTTTATCAGCCCTTCAGCATCGTAACAATTGACCCCATATTTTACCGCTAGGATCAGTTAACATAACACCAAAATAGTACAGCCGCACGTATAGTAATGCAACCCATTTCGAAGGTCAATTCACAATCATGCCATCTGATTGGGAATAAATTTTTTTATCAAACGTTCTATAAGGAATATATATAGTAATCTGACTTTATCAAAATTGGTACATATCAATAATGCATACGTATTCGTTATTAAAAATTGTTATGTAAGTTAAGAACATAATTCTCAAATGTATATGCAATGCGCATTTCAATTAAGTATAGTTTTTAAAGTAAGCGGTAATTTTAATGCGTTTCCACTAATTTGCAATTATACCAGTTCTCAAAACTTTTCGCATAGGTAGATTTATATCAGATGGTTAAAGGAATTAAAAGAGATTCATTCAAAATAAGATATAATAGATAGGAAGCTTAGTGCAATTGGTTGTAGAGATAAACTCGTTTTAAATCTACGTTTGTGTAGAGAAGCAAAAAACCTTGAAAAAGTTAGATCAGACACAACATATAGAAAAGTGAACCTAGACGCATCGGCAACGAACAACAGGCACAAAAACAATATGATAGATTTTATATGGGCGAAGACCATCCCAAGTATATAAAACATGTCGAAAGGCCCCTATAAGTTTTAATTTTTAGTTTAGGGTGGTAAAATTGATGTGCACATTGATGCAACTAGCAGTATGTGTAGGAAGATTGCATCATATACACCCCAGATTTATTATTATGTAGCCGTAATAAGCATAAATTGTGGTGACAATCCGAAATTCTTTATAAGAAAGATTATAGAAAAATGCAAGCAGTGGTTTTTTTTCAAAACAATTCCAATAGATTTTAGATTCACATTAATTAACGCAGTAGTCAAGTCGTGGAATGAGATGAAATTAAATACATGTATTATTTATAATTGTAATTAAATAATTAATGATTTGAAATTTTTCAATAAAATTCATATATATTTTTTTGCTGCGGGTTTCAAAATTATTTGTAAACATATCGAAAAAGAATTATACTGTGTAATTTGTCAAAATATTCTTGAAATAGGTTATTGCTTCAATGTCCATGTTGGAACATATTAGACAATACCAAATATATATATACAAACTTTGACAGTACTAATCAACTCTGCAACAACATACTTTTTATGGCACCAAAGTTATCACGTCAAGTAAGTTAAATAAAATTAACGCTTTTTTAATGACACATTCATATGCTATGTATTAAAACTTGACTTCGCCTACAAAAAAAGTAATGCTGTTGTAGAACAGTATTTGGAAAATTTAAAGAATAATATTTTAAATGAATCAGAAGGGTTTCGAATGTAGAAACCCTTCTGATTTATCCGCTATGTAATAAAGAAATAAAACTTAATGAATCAAGGTATTTTAGGCGTTAAATTAATTATTTCTATATAGCCTCAACAACCAGATTTGCTTTATTTTGCACTGTATGGTGCAGAATTAACAGCTTCATTTCCTGACGTTAAAAAATCAGGAGCCTCAATGTTGCATAAAAAGTTGTAACTCTTTGTTAATTTCCCAATGTAAATTAAATTGGCTTTTTGATCGGAAACACATTTTTTTAAATATTGATTTCTTGTTTGCTCCCATTCAATAAGTGAAAATATTTTTATTGCGATTGATAGAGCATTAGAAGTCCTATTTGTTTTGATATTCATCACATGATCTTTGATGTTATCTATACACAGAGATACGAAAACCTGAGTGGTGGCCCCATAAGAAGCGTCGACCCAGCGTCAATGCGCGGCCGATTCCATTATATCTAACTTCACAGCCCTCACCATTGCATCATTTACACTCCATTCTCAAATACATTTTGGAGACTTCCACGCGGAAGAGGCTTCATATATTGACAACAGACAGTCAAGTAACCTGCAAAGAAAA
Organism: Ecitoglossa quadriceps; assembly: GCA_027574925.1. Lineage (NCBI taxonomy): Eukaryota > Metazoa > Arthropoda > Insecta > Coleoptera > Staphylinidae > Ecitoglossa > Ecitoglossa quadriceps. The sequence continues at coordinate 6,734 of JAODGC010000828.1, read as the reverse complement.
ATTGTAGATGATAGGCAACCCAATTCTTAATGGAGACTTACAAAAATTCTCGAAGTTCATCCCGATTTTGCTGGCCATATAGAAAATGAGTCCACTTGTTGCGCTGAAGTGCAAAACCCTCAAGTTCAACAACAAAACCATCCTTAAACGGGGATATAGTAAATACATACGAGTAAAAATGGAAGCATGTCAAAAAAAAAGATGACCAGATAATGAAATCTTTAGATTTGTGACAAAGAATAGAAATAATGCTATGTAGCAGAGGTAAAGCCTTCTTTTATGTCGTTGCAAAGTTAAAGGTAGATTGTGGTTCTGCAAGATATCATTCTCCATCAGAAAAGTACTGCAATAAAACTGACGGAATATACAAGTGTTGTTTTAAGGAAGTAGCCATATTGATGAAGATTGGTTGGTTTGCTTGTTGGCTCAATAAAAAAATACTTGCCAATAGCTCTAATAACTTTGGGTGACTTCAAATATGAGACTCTCATAAACGGGGCGATTTTGGAGTGTTTGTGATATTTATTCAAAAGTAGACAAACGTGGCCGAGGGTTGGAAAAGTGTGATGGATGTTCTCTTGGATATTGTGATCCTAAAATAGCATCTAAGCATCATGCTTATAACCGTAAGCCATAAAAACTTTATAACCATATAAATAAGCCTTTATCACAAAAAATGTGTAGCACATAGGATCTATTTTTAATGTTTGCCTGTTCAAGTTTTGGTTCAGTTCTGAAAAGCTGCGAAGAAATAAAATGCGATCACTACTAGTTTGTCAATAGAAAACATACAAAAATAAAAACACATTGTCAAAAGAGCTTCTTTTGCACGGATGCGTTCCAGCTAAGCTAAGGACGTCACTTCTTTCCAACTACAAAGAGCTTTGCTATAATATGTTTTGAACTACCTAACAAGCTGCAAGAGAACTCAAATGAATTGAAAAATCGAATATATGTAATAATAATAAGATAAATAATAAAAATAATGCAAAATATTAGCAGGTTAAACTACAACCTCTACTATGAGCAAAAGCCGACATATTTAAAATTGGCGTCCGACCGAACAAGCAGCTTCGGCTCACTGATTCAACTGTTATTTCGTTTTTTCTTTTTAGCTGATTAGTTTCACATATTATTTTCCATTACATTACTGAATTGTTATGATTGCTATAGTTGTCTTAATAGTTTTCTTGTTTTCCACCCATCTTTTCGCGCAGATTCGTATTTTAATTATAAAAAAAAAATAGTTATAAAAATTATTTAGAAGTAGTTATATATGACCACAATACAATAAATAGTTTTATTTATAAAATACAAATGCATGTAGCTAATACATATTGATTTAACTGAACAGGGAAAGTAAATTAGAATAAATAAATAAATAAATAAATAAATAAAGCAGAGTTTATAATTATAACTAATTAAATATTTTGTTCAATTTATTATTACAAAAGCAGAATTCATGAATATAAAATACAATCATGTGGTTTTGTGATTTTTAAATCTGCGTGAATATAATTAAAAAATATAGTGTATACTATAGAGTAACTCATATGCAAATAATAAATTCATAAGATAAATATATTCATGAAAAATCTTCCGGTTCTATCCAACATTGAGGAAATTGTGTGTAAAATAATATAATGCATGTTGTTACAAAATAACCACTATACAATTTTTTGAACGCTCACCGTTGTGTTCTTTTAGCTTGCTCCTGCTGGTATATTATGTCTGAATATTTTTAAGAAGTGTGGACCTTGTACATTAATTGTTCATAGTCATTGCTAATGAAATATACTCTGAGAAACTGAAGATACTCGTAATCTGCAGAGTAGTAATTTCCTTTGCTTATATTTATACTGAAATTGTACTGCTATTGACATCAAGAAGATTTGATATGAAGAAAAAAATTTTATTCAAGGTTATATTATGTTCAATACGGTAAATAAAATTGAAGGAACTAAATAATGAATTGAAAATAACTATGCAACTATTTAGTAATGTAAACAACTGCAATTAGTTTTTGAACCATCAAATCCATCATTATAAATTAAAACTCAATGAATGTATTAAAGTTTTAATTTTCAATTTATTAAATATCCTTATATTTTATATTATATTCACTCAATTTACATTTATAATTTAAAATTAGTAGAATAAATAATTGTATAAAATTAAAATAATGCTGTATCTTTTATTTGATAATGAAAAAAATTTGCTGCATTCTTTCTAATCAACAATTTAAAAATAGATATTCTCTCAATTTTTTTTTGATTACATCTTAATAAATTGTATAACTACAACCAAATAGCAACTAGTTATAAAAATATTGTTAAAAAGCATTGCACAGTTTAATTCAAAAAATTTTCCTGAAATATGTTGATCTCTCGTCATCTGTACCATCAAAACTCTCAATTTTTTAATAATGATAGGGTTTTTAAAAGGATCGCAACGAAGTAAAAGTTTTCTTAATAATTGAAGACATTTCAAGCGTTCGTGCTGAATGAATTCGCCTTTAATGGGAATAAATACATCAGTGCACTAAAATATATTAGAAAGTTCAATTCTAATTAACGTGAAACGATGAAGCGTTTTCTTTACTTACAATAATGTACATCAATTCAATATAATTTATGGTATTAGCTTGGTCCATATCCCCCAATAACCAAGCGGCCCCCCATGTCAATATGTAATTAGTACTTAAAATCATACAAAAGAGCATTGACCACCCAAAATGATTATTGAAATTGACCACTATATCTGTGTGATTTTCAATAACAGAGATGTAAGTATCCAAAGCTGTGTTTAACGTTGTATAGCTCAAGTTATTTTGAGGAATATTAATTTTCATTGTATTTTTGGAAGATGGATGTGTGGCACTTATATCAATCACATTTTCATATCCAAAGATTTTAGTTTGGCACCAAGTTCCAATGCTAGAATTAATACTTTTAAGTGATTTGTGCATAACATGTAGAATTTCCCAAGCAAATATTAAATTTGTAAGGTACAAATATTCATGCCACAATTGTAATTGGAATCCATAAAACACAGCTTGATGTACAACAAACAAAAATGCTAAATTCCAAGAGATAAAAACTATATGATTTACACCAATTTTTCTTGAGAATTTCACACATTTGTGGAAATTAACTTTAATAATCGCAAATATTTGTAATTTATGGTTGAATTTAAGTTTCTCCTTATTGTTTTCCGGTGTTATTACTATTTTTTTAGAGTCAAGTGTAAGTTCCTGACATGATTTGATACTTTGCATTAACTTTTTAAAGTCACTGTTAACTATATAAACTCTGATCAATGTATAAACATCAACAATCGAAATTATAGTCATATACAAAATAACTTCCACAATAAATGGCACACATATAGAATCTTGATAAAATATATATCCAGATAAAGCCAGAAATGCTAAAATACAGGTTGCACCATAGTAATAGTTCACTTTATTATTTGTACTTATCAGATTGCAACCACAAATTTTAGATGTAATAATCAATAGAAAATTCATTTTTTTGTTGTAGTTTACTTTTATTAAATTTAATATTCCAAGAAATAAAATTGAAAAGGTTTTGTCCTGCAATATCCTAGCGTTCTACAGCAACTGTTAAGTTGAAATAGCTTTTAGGCAGTAAGAATTGATTGCGTGACTGAAAAATTAATTCCATGTTTAGTATATGTATAACAATAAAACGGTATTTTTCCTCAAAACAATCCGCTATCAATTCTTGCATTTTGTTTAAATCAATTTATTACTGTGGAAGTTATATATAATGTGAATGCAGCGTTTTATCATAAATAATCAATTCTATCAAATTATAACTCCTCTCGCATGAAAAAAAAATAGCCATGCATAAAACAAACATCATTTTCTTTTTGATTTTTATATATAACGCAAAGTAACTTGCCATTTCTATAACTGCAATATAGAGTAATATAGAATTATTCTACCTTGTTTATGTGGGCTCTTTAGCCAGGTTCAAATGGTTGTTTCTGGGGTCCGTATTGAATGCCACTGACTTTCGCAAATTAAAGACTAAACTAAAGATAGGTGAGATTGGAACACAGACGACAAACAATTGAAAGATGAAGGAAGGATATAAAAACTTATCTGACTCAGGAAAAATATATCCCTATGGTGCACAAAGTCTATCCTCACACTGTCTACAATTTACAAATGAGACGGTAGTGCTGGACAAGATACAAAAACAATGTTTCATTTCATCTGCCCTCTTCTTCTTGAGACGACTCCGGTATGAGAGGAGCAGGAAGATATTTCCTTAAATCTGATACGTGAAATTGGCCACGACGTTTATTAGACTCCGAGTAAAAATGTTGCTTGACCGATTATTGAATGCAAGACAAACGGTTCCTCAAACAACTGGAACTTTCTTGCTTCGTTAAGGGTAGCCAAGGAAACATTTATAGATTTCAACTGTAACTCATGTCCCACTTGACAATTATACAAATGGTTAATCACATTGCTTTTTTACACCTGAGGCGGGTGTAGAAACCGAAATCTTTAAATGGCGAGGATACGAAAAAGAAGTTGTGACGTCGCTCTTTGTACAGCAAAAAGCGTAATAAATTTTCTGCAACAACCTCACATGACTAATATATTATAAACACATAGAGGAGAAGATGGTAAAAGGCAATACAAATCTCTAGCCAAGCAATTTACCAACCACGGTAGGTATTACAGCATGTAGCCTACCTTGAGGTTCGATACCACCTTTGATTTTCTAGTGCAATAGACAGACAGGCCTTAATAATGCGTCTGACCGCACGTCAGAATCCTGGACTCCAGGCATCCCTCTTTAATTTGGCGCATATATACAGCAAAATTTCAACTCAATTACCTGATCAATTTTGGACATGGATTTTGAACAATAGATCTTAGAATAAACAAACCCCAAATTTATTTAGTATAAAACTCAGCGACATCTTACTATAACTGCGATGCCAGAGTATTAGCTTTTGCTATCAATATCATTTTAATAGCTTAAGCTCGAAACGTAGTCTTGTTTAACGTACATACGAATAACGAGACTAAGTGTCGGCCTCATTACATTGTCCTGAATTATTAGATACTTCAAAGTCTTATCCGAACAAATGTATGATTGAAAGAAATATTTTTGTTAAAGACTACTTGCTTTAAAAAACATTCAGTAATTAGGAGGCGTTTTTTTAAGCCTGCCTTAAGTATTGTTTCTTGGCGACAACAAATCGATGAACGGAGCTACTTTTGTAGCAAAATGCTCCACAAAAATTGATCTTTTATAGTCGGTCGAACAAATGTAGCAATGGCTCCAAATTAGGCCGTAATCCTCCGTTATCTAGGATATAAGCTAAAAAAGTTGCTGATGCATATACTTTTACACTTTAACAAATTTAAGGTAAGAGTGGGTACATAATAACACATCTAAATACCACTGCATATATAAAAAAGCATCTAGCTCTGGTCCAACCATTTTCTCGACATGCCAAAAAAAAACAGCTGCCTTGAATCTAAAAAAAACAAACATTGAATTCGTAAGTTTATGAATCTACGCAAAAAGTGGTAAAGTTTAAGTAGTAATGCTGCAATAATTGAGCAATTTTGCATTCATTTGCCGTATATCAAGACATACGTTTCCATGCCATTTGAGAGTAGTGGCAAAAGCATTTGATAATAAAAACACAATCTCAATATTATATAGGATGCCTTCATTCTTTCAACCTTTCTATAAACTTTTTTTTGGTGTGCTAGTGGAATAGGAAATTTTCTTACCAAAAATGGTAAATCACGTTTTATACGTATATGATGCGCGTAATTCTGGGGTAAATCGGTTCTTTCAGAAATTCTTTTGACTTTTAGCTTTAACAACTGCAGCGGCTGAGACGGACTTAATTGATCCGAAATATCTCTTTAAATTATAATTATATTTGTACGCATCATCTCTGAGTTGTACGTCTACACTATCTATTTTTTTACGGGTTTATTTCTACGCACATCTATAATTGCATCCACATTACTCTCAACAACCTAATCAAATAATCCCAACGTTCTTTTCATTCTTTTCAATAAATCCAACTTTTTCCAGAAGTCAACTACCAACAAAACATTTGGTTTCAGATTTTTCACTATCAGGTATTTGATCCAAACATTGGCATGGAGAAAATTATTTCGCACGGATATACTCTGTTCAGCCACATAGATATCTTTATATACGATTCTTAATCTGACATGCGCGGTTCTAAACTTGTTTATTGAATGCCGAGTACCTTATTTAAATTGCATCAGAATGCAGATTGTGTCGGGTTATATTATTGTCAACCTCTTGAAATCCGAAACAAAAGCACCGGATTTAGCAGAAAATTATTACAAAATGATAGGGCAACAAATCCAAAATATGCCGCTGAATTAGCGTCCGTGAAAAGGTACCGCGATGAATTCAAAAGGCGTTCAACTGCATTTTTAAAGTTAGTAACTGAATGTAGAATAGTGGTTTAAATCAATTACTAATTTATTACTGCGTTTTAATTCCATATAAGGTTACATAAAGAATACATTGCAGATGATGATTTCAGATTGAAGTGGAGGTGGATGTTTTGAAACTATATTTTATCACATTACAACGCAAGTTATTGTACACCTGAAAAATTTGGAAGATTTAAATAATTTCAACATTAGCATTCTTCCAAGTTATACTGTTGCAACAAAATTTCAGCTGTTA
>JAODGC010000817.1:0-13252 GCA_027574925.1 Ecitoglossa quadriceps | reverse complement strand
GGGATTCGAACCCACGCCCACAGAAGTGGACTGCGACCTGAACGCAGCGCCTTAGACCACTCGGCCATCCTGACCCACTCCTGCAAATCCCAAAAAACACCTTAGAACAATAACGTGTCTTTAAAAAGCTTTTCAATTTATTTAATTCGCAATTTTTTTGCAATACCCAACATGTAAACATTTCCAATTACCTCCCTCGCAAACACAGGAGCAAGCCTGTTTTTAATTATTTTTTAAAAATTCAAATCTACTCTTGACTGTTTGCAACACACAGTACTCCCTATGTACTCTTCCCTTGAAAACAGATGTCTCTGCATGTCCAATTCAAACTACATACCTCCTTATTCACAAAATTTTATTCTTGTAATCAATTAGTAATAGTAAAAATTACGTACGTTAGAAAGTGGTAATACCCTACCAGACGACTACTGATTAGAGATAGAAAATAATAGCCCACTAGCTGGCAAATATCACACACAATTAGTTCCGTTTGCATTTTCTACTTCGCATTACGTATGCACAAATAGCATATGTTGTTTATATTTCACACATGCCTAGAAAATTAATTATAATCTCTGCCTTTCACGCTGCAACAAGCCTTGTGCGCACATAAATTTGTATTCTAATTCAATAATGCACTTGTGAATTGCAGCTGAAAATAGCAACTCGTTGAGATTGTAGCATTGTGGAAAATTGCAACAATTTAATTATAACAGAGTTCCATAAAATTTAAAAACTATCGGAACTAGCAACAGATTTTTACTAGTTGGTGCATCATGTTACAAACAAGACTGCATACTCTGGTCTGGCTAACAAATCAGTTAATCGTCTTTCTCCATCTGACAATCTGGTTATATTTTATTTTGTTTTATTTATTTCCAATCAACTACCACCTTAGCTCAGCAAATTAGAGAGCAGAAGATCAAAAGCACTTACGTGGTATTTATATACATCAAGCAAACTGAGGAATTGAACCAGGTTTGTAACGTAATTATGGACATCAGATTTGATTTGGCCTTAAAAAACCAAAGATGCAGATGACTACGTAGATTACAGTGGGCTAAGTTTGATGAAACTTGAAGGGATATGTCCCTTGCTTTAAGTACCAATGATTATCAAAGAAAGGGAAGCAGTTGAAGGTCTTAGTTTTGATGCTGGGAGCAAAAGAAAACCAAAAAAAGCCCAACAAAATGTAGAGGTAGCAGCACAGTTGAAAAACTGCGAAGCTATTATTTATGCAATTACCAACATTCCGGGCTTGTACATAAATTGGGAAACCTGCCACTTTGTTACCGGAAGGACCTTGAATCAATATAATACTATCAGATCATGTGGAGAAGCATCGGGTGGTAAAGCAAATCCAAGAAAAAATGTACTCTTTAATGAGAAATACAAGTAAAAACCATTCCAATTGGATGCCAGTTGGACTTCAGGCAATGAGGAAGTCCTTAAATGATGGACTACCCATGAGTTTGGCGAGGTATTTAGAGACTAATTAGAAAGGTTGGACACCACCTAGGTATTTAGTAAATAATTAGAATATTGATATAGTGTTTAATTAGTTTCCTAATTGCAATAAACAGTCGAACAAATGTAGTAAAACAGTTTAATTTCACTGCACTTGAGAAAGTTATCACAATCCTTTCTTGGTGTGAGAAGTTCGAATGTTGATTCTGATGTGGAGTGAGAGTGAAAATAGTGCTTACGCAGCGAAACTCTCCACAGTTACCTACAAGTTACACAATCAGTAACATCATTACCATCATCATGATCAGGTAGGCGCATTTCTTGTACATCAAAGCAAATTAAGTCAATTATTAATTAGTTTTTTTATCATGTTTATAGTGAAACGGAAGGTCTAGTCTCAGTTCCTTTACGCTTAACCCATGCCTTGTTAATCCTCCTTTACTTTCTCACCAATACCGTAAGATCATTTTTCCAATTGGACACCACCACAAAGAAAATCCCATATACCAAAGAAAAGCTCCTTCATGCCAGTGCAAAACAACTAGCCCGGGATATCCGCAGCAAAAGTATCTCAAGCTATGCAGTTGTAACCACATTTATTATACGGCAGAAGCAAGTGAACCCTATAATCAATGCCATAGTCGCTGAGAGGTATAGGAGTGCATTACTAGAAGCCAAGGCTGTTGATGATTTTCTATCCAATACAAAACAAGCTGAGGCTGAGATAGCCGAAAACAAACCACTTTTAGGCGTACCTATCACAATCAAAGAGAGTTGTAGTGTGAAAGCTATGAGTTTAGTAGTAGGGGCAAAGAATCGCCTGGGGTCTATCGCGGAAGACCATGGAGGAGCTGTTAAACGATTAGTCGATGCAGGTGCCATTATTTTGTGTGTCACCAATACTGCAGAGTTATGTTTGAGTAATGAAACTAATAATCCAGTCACCGGGAAAAGTTGTAATCCGTATAATTGGAGATATACATGTGGAGGGTCTTCAGGTGGTGAAGTAAGTGACAAAATGGAAAAAATTGATGTTGATTTGATTTTGAGGAGTTTGTTTTAGGGGGCTCTAATTTCCTCAGGAGGATCTGTTATTGGTATTGGGTCTGATATAAGTGGATCTATCAGAATGCCAGCTGCTTTCTGCGGGATATTCGGACATAAACCATCTACAGGTAAGTTTTTCCTATGAATGAATGAATGAATTTTTAAGGTAGTGCTACTTTTTTAGGGATCGTAGACCTATGTGGGCATGTCCCTTATCTAAAAGAAAACATCTTTCAGCAGATGTTAAGCATAGGTCCTATTTGTCGTTATGCGGAGGACCTCCTTCTGGTTACCACAATTATAACAGGCAACAATCCAATTCTCAATCTTGATAATCCAGTAATTCTCTATCCATAAACGGAGGGTAAAATATTAAACCTCTGTATTTTTAAGGTTAACTTGATGAACCTGAAAATACACTACATGCTCGACTGTGGTTCATTTTTTGGTTCAATGGGAGTCCACAAAAAGATCAAACAACGCATCCGAGATGCAGTCGACCACTTTAGTAGAGTATGGAATTGTGACATTAGTGACTGCAAATTCGAAGAAGTACAATATGTCAATGAAGCTTATACTACTTTATTGCTAAGTATGGATGGCAATCAATACAACCCCAAGGTTAATATACCATGGCAGATAATAAAGAATGTCTTTGGCAAAGGAGATATTTCAATTGGAAGATTATTCTATGCATTATTAAAAAAGGACATGTTTATAATGCCGAATGATGTTGGGAGGATGAAGAAATTTGTTGCTTTTTTGGCAGATAAAATTAATGTAAGAAAGTGAAAAAGAAACATAATTTTTGGAGGTTTAACCTTAAGGTTTATTATTTACAGATAAAATTAGGTGCCAATGGAGTATTCTTCTACCCGGTTTTCCCCACTTCCGCTTTCAGGCATGGTGTATCCATCTTGACCTATTCTGGGATGACCTATACATCCCTTGCAAATGTATGTGGACTACCTGCAACAACAATACCAGTTGGATTTATTGAGAATGGACTTCCAATTGGAATCCAGGTTTAGTAAAAGTAATTTTGTAAGAATATTATGTCACTTTATTCTCTTTTTTAGGTGATAGCAGGGCAGAATCAAGACAGACTCTGTCTCAGTGTTGCTAAGGAACTAGAGAGTGTGTTCGGTGGATGGATTCCACCTTATTAATTACTAATAATAATTTACTAGAACTAAGTGCTTAATAATATATGATTGTAATTAATGCAATTATTATAGTGTATATGTCTAGGCTTCAATTAATTTGCGTGCAATAATCCTTAATAACCTTAGGCATTATTCCACTTTTTTTAGTAAAAGCATATTTTGTTACCATTGCCGACAAACAAACACTAATTGTGTATTTTTTACAACACAATACAATAATTTCAACCTGTTACCAGCCGACTACATCTTCAGTGCCAGTCAGTTGCAATTAGTGATTTGCCCTAACAAAACTAACAATGACTCAGTTCGCTCAAAAATCTTAGTGGAAGTCTACTCCTTCCTCAATATCTTTTCATGTGTATCTATTTTTAAAAAAGGACGGTATCAAAAAGTCCCGCAAAAGATGATCCCATTTATTGAAAAATTCGAGACAAAAATCAATATGTCATACTAGGCTAATTTTCGATAGCAAAGTGGGCGTTTGTTATCAACATGCTTTTGTTTTATGTTTCCTCTGTTATAAAATAGAATATTTTGTCTTATAAAGGCATTCTATTTTATACCAATTTCCAAGGCCTGCTTTCAAACACAAGTCGGTTTTCGATCTTCCACCATACCTGGATCTGACTAAACTGCAAGAGCTTCCTGTCGTAAAATTCCCTATTGGACTCACCGCAGATGGTCTGCCAATTGGAATCCAGGTAGAAATTTAAATATTTTTTTCTAGATTATTTAAAATTAATGCGGACTAGATAATATTCACTACATGATCATTATCAATGTTTTCATTTGAATTATGATGGTAATGATGGCAATTGCGTTTGGATAAAGTTCAAGGCGTACCGCTTGCAGGTGATTACAGTAAAGTATCAGAACCGATTGTGTCTGGTAGTGGTCAAGGAATTGGAAAGTATATTTGGAGACTGGGTGCCACCGTGCACAACCCACATCCACAGCTGATTTAGTAAAAATAGAGAACAAGTGCACACTATAAATAGAACACCTTCAGAAAATTTGGAGTCGCAATTTATTCCCTGAAGATTTGCCTACAACACGATTGCAATATTTGTAACTCGTAGTTGGTATTGGTGCCGATCTAATGATTTAGTAGGTAACTAAATGTTTCATGTATAATGGTCCGTCCTCTTTCCCTGCATCGTTGATAACCTTGCCCACGCAAACACGTGCCTGCTGTAGTTTTCTTGTTGTGTGCGTGTGTGCGGCGACGTTGGGTACATTTCGGCCACTCGGCCTAGTTGTGAGTTAGTTGGTTTGTAGTCAGTGCACAATCCGCACACACATCACGCAACAAACCGTAACCAAATTAGACAATTAGATGGATTATGTCTTGAGGATAAACACCGGCCTTATCGTCGGTGTGTGTACCTTTTTGCGGTATGTCAAACTGTGTCTGTGCTTCTACAAACGTGCTAAACGAGTTCCTCCTGCTGCCGATCCGCTACTGAACATCAGCGCCACAGCACTAGCAGAAAAAATTCGAAATAAAAAGGTAAATACAAAATGCAGAGCAAATTCAGAACAAAACTGCAACAAAATGCATTATTCGTTATTATCTGAGATAATATCGGCTTTAAGATATCTAGTTATCAACTCGTATCAACCTACATCAACCGCATAAACCTTGTCAACCCATTAATCAACGCAGTAGCTGAAGACCGCTTCCAGGATGCACTCAAAGAAGCCCAAGAAGTGGACAATCTCTTGTCCCAGGAAAACATAGATACAGAAACGCTCAAAAGGACTAAACCACTGCTCGGAATACCGGTAACCATCAAAGAGAATCTTCAAGTTAAAGGTCTTAGTGCCACGATGTGTTGTAAATTGTACAAGGATGTCAAAGCAAATGAAGATGGCGAGGCAACACAACGATTAAGACAAGCAGGCGCTATAATTTTATTAGTCTCGACTACTCCGGAATTTTGTCTCACGATAGACACCTACAGTAAACTGTATGGAGTCACAAGGAATCCATATAACAGTTTGAGGAGTGTTGGGGGGTCCTCTGGTGGAGAAGGTGCTCTTCTAGGGGCTGGAGCTTCGTTAATTGGATTGGGATCAGATCTGGCAGGGTCTATCAGATATCCAAGTGCGTTTAATGGAGTGTTTGGACATAAACCGACACAAGGTACGCGTGAGTTAGCTAAAATTATGATTTAAGAATTTTATGTGCCCTTTTACTATGTTATAGGATATATCTCTACAAAGGGACATATCCCTCTATTGAAAGATCCACTTTTCGCCAAGTATACAGTAGTAGGACCAATGTCTAGGTTCGCCGAGGACATTCCTCTCATAATGAAAGTTGTTTGTAACAACCTAGAATCACTCCGGTTGGATGAACAAGTAACAATAGAAACTATTATTTGACTAGTAATTTATTTTGATCTTTAATTCATCATAGATCGATCTATCCAAACTGAGAATTTACTACATGACCGATTGCGGGATGAACTTTGGCCTGATGAAAGTCCAGTCTGAAATCAAGCGCGCAGTACGGGATTGTGCCGAATTGCTGCGCGATAACTGCAAGGCGATCATCGAAAATAAAACTTTCCCGAAATTGGGTTACTCCACCGAAATATGCTCCACGACGGCAGCTATGATTAAATTCGAGTCACCGATGAAAACTAAAGACGTAAGCAATTCTGTTTCAGGCACAACATACCCGTGGATTCTAATGACTGGTCTAATTACTTGTTTTTATTTTCCAAGCGGGAATATGGAGTATGTTCGCAACTATTTTTAAATATATTTGGCTGTTCGCATTACTCGGCGTATATTATGATTCATGAAATTGTTAACGCCGCGTCCAAAAAAACAACTAGCATGGATAAGATTAACAAATATACACAAATGCTTAATGAACTCAGGGAAGAGATGAGCAGTGAGTTGGGTGATACTGGGGTATTTATCTATCCTGCGTTTGCAAGTACTGCATTAAGGGAAGGAGAGTTCATGTTTATGTATCCGGGGATGGGCTACCCATTTATTATAAATCTCTTAGGATTTCCGACAATTACGGTACCAGTTGGGTTTGATAAAAATGGTTTACCAATTGGTGTACAGGTAATAAACTCTTCCTGCACCTCCATACACCTCCTCAATTTATTTCTTCGATTAATTATAGGTTGTTGCAAATACTCATGAAGACCGTCTCTGTTTTGCTGTTGCTAAGGAACTGCAATCAATTTACGGCGGATGGAAATCACCGTAATACTCAGATACATTTTAGTTGATAGAAGAATCTGCAGTTGTCGAGTGATAGCTAATATGAATGTGTTGCTATTTTTATATTACATGTTTGTGAGAAGACTTTATAAATCATTGATTCAGTTTATTGGATTAATATAAACCAGTTTAGTGAAGTGTGAAATTTCAGCGAGTTCATCATGAACTTTGTATTCCGCTTAGTAAATCTCCTTGTGTTGTTTGTAGATCGATTGTTGAGTCCTTTATTTTGGTCACCTTCTAAGAAGATACCAAAAATTGATAATCAAGTTCTTAAATTAAGTGCCACTGAATTATTTTCTAGGATTCGAAACAAAAAGGTATTTGCGAATGATGCAAACTTTTTGTTTGTTCTTATTATTTATCGGACGGATTCAACAAGTTAATCCAATCATCAATGCTATAAGTGACGATCATTCGATACTGCGTTGATTGCAGTTGTGGTGTCAAAGGTTTTCTACTGCTTTTCTCGTTTAATAATTTATATAATTTGTTTCGTTTTAGGTATGCGTAATGCAGTTGAATCATTAAAACACCGCAAAATCAAATGCGATGCAGATGGTGCAAGTGTCCATAAAATGAGAAAAGGAGGATTCATCCTGGTGGCTGTTACAAATACCCCAGAGTTTTGTTCTTCATTAGAGACAAATAATCTACTCACAGGTTCAAACAGTAATCCGTACAATACTAATTATTCCGCTAGCGGATCGTCTGGAGGTGGAGTAAGTTATTTATTTCCTGGGGGCTCTGACTAGCCTTTGTTGTTGGTATTGCATTATAAGTCAATTGAGATCAATTGAGATAAAATCGATTAAAATTTTTCCAGGCAGCCTTAATTAGCTCATATAGGTCGATTGTCGGCAAGTTTATTTTATTGAAAACAAGGTTGTCAAATGGAAAATGATGAAGAGAAAGTTTTGCTATTGTGGGAATGTCAATAAACTTGATTCATGCATAATTCACAAGCAGTAAGTTGAATATAACTATTTGGTAATAATTATTTTAAAAAATCAGTATGAACTTGAACAAATTACTCATATATATTGCAATGGAAAAATAATTTTAAAAAAATGTTAATTTATAATCATACGTTCAGTAATTCCTTTCCTTTTTCTTTAAACTTATTTCATAATAATTTGTTTCTTTGCAGTAGCGTATTTAATGCGCATGTATTGATTTGAATCTCCCGCTCATATTCAACATTACAAATCTTTATCTTCTAAACTAAATATATTATGAAACCAAAATTTTCAGGGTATACTTGATGAAGCAAACTAAATACAGTGACATAATGTATTAATCTATATTCTGAAATTTATAGAAAGATATTTTGGAGTATACACTCTTTGGAACTGCAACCGGTAAATTCAAACGTGTACACGCGCAGCTTCAACAATCAGAATGTTAATGGAATCGATGAGATGGACATATTGATGCGGTCCCTTTTGATCAAATTAAATTTTGTTTATTCCTTCGTTTTTTATGTGCATTTAGAAAAAAGCTTATCTAATACAAAGCGGATTATTAACACAGCAAGGCAATTTAAAAAAAATAAAATTTCAACGCTTCGTCCATAAATTAATTGCTCACATTAAAAGCAGTCTGTTTGAAATCAGAATCATTCACACATTACATATTATGCCGCAATTTTAAATATTATTTGTGCTGGTGCTAGTTAAACTGAGCAACAAAACATACCAAATAAAATTGATACCTGGAGAAAGGTCACATAACTAGATTTCAAGTGGACTCTGTATTGGGAGGTACTTTACCCACCACAAATGCAACAAGTAACAAAGAGTGCACAATCAGAAATAAAGTGATAGATATTCACAACGCGCCTGAAGATGTTAATTTTCATCATTTCTGCAATCAATTTTGTGCGTGTACCTGATACAGAATGACTTTTTAGTCAAACTAGGTTCTAATTAAATGCAAACTGTGGTAACTGAACGTTGCATAGAAAGTTTAAAACATACAAGTAGTGTTGTGCAGTGTTTAACTGTTGCAGTGAACATGGAAACACTCTTGAGAGTTTTTCTTTGGACACTGAAAGTCCTCTCATGGATACTCTACCCAATATTCTACTTGTTGAGATTGGAGAAGAAAGAGAAAAGTGCACCGATTACAAATCAAATCCTTTTGTTTAGTGGAAGTGTCTTGGCAGAAAAAATTCGCAAGCGAGAGGTAAATATTTAACGTATAACAACATTTCTAAGTTAACTAATTTTTTATTAGCTTCAGAGTGTTACAATAGTAACAGCGTACATTACACGCATCAAGGAAGTGAATCAACTATTGAATGCGGTAGTTGAGGATCGCTTCACGGAAGCACTAGAAGAAGCCAAGAATATTGATGAGTACTTAAAGAAAACAATCCACAGTAAAAAAGATTTAGAACAATTGAAAACCAATAAGCCTTTGCTAGGCGTTCCAGTGACAATTAAAGAATCATGTGGGGTCAAGGGTATAATATTCACCACAACAATCTCAGTTTTAATAATCAAAACAAAATACTTTTTAAAGGTATGTCACAATCTGTTGGGTCTTTATCCCATTATGGTTTCCGAGCTGCTACAGATGGGAAAGCTGTTTCCAGTATACGCCAAGCTGGTGGCATAATTCTCCTAGTTTCAAACACACCGGAACTTTGTTTGTATCAAGAAACTAACAATAAAATCACTGGAAGAACAAATAATCCTTATAATGGCCATTATAGTGTTGGAGGATCATCAGGTGGTGAGGTACAAAAAAATAAAGATAATTTATACAGTTGATTCAAGATGAGGGAATATAATTTTGTAGGGTGCGCTGGTTGGGGCTGGTGCTTCGGTCCTTGGCATAGGATCTGATGCGGCAGGATCTCTTAGAATGCCTGCATTGCTAAATGGGGTATTTTGTCATAAAGGATCTGCAAGTAAGTATAATATACAAAAACACAAAAAAATATATCCTGAGAGCAAACTTTGCGGTTCCAGTGTTCTGGCCGCAAAGTGACCTCTCAGATTTGAGCCAAATTGACAGGAGATAAACAATGGTATCAAAATTTATAATCCGAATCAAAATCATTCAATTGTAAATATTTTAAGGGTAATTGTATGTTGATAACCTATGCAAACTTTATATACAGATTTAGTTGACACCAAAGGACACTATCCGGTCGCTCCAAATAACATTTGCAAATTTAATCTAGTAATTGGTCCATTGGTGAGGTATGCTGAAGATTTACCACTTACTTTCAAGTTGTTAGTAAACAACCCAAAATATATAAAGCTCCTTAATTTGGATGAGCATGTAATACTTACCTATTTTCCTTAATGCTTTTATTCATATTTTTATTCCTAGGTTGATCTGAAAGCACTCAAGATTTATCACATGCTAGATGTAAGTCCTAGCAATGCTTTTGTCCCCGTTGATGCACACATCAAGACAGCTATTAATAAATGTGTGGCACATTTGCAGCATGTGTGTGGTTGCAGTGTGGATCAGTTTAAATTTAATATGAGTAACGCAATGGAAATTACAGTGGCTGCCTTCATGTATATGGAAGATTTGCCGAATATTTTAAACAACCCAATCACCAAACAAGTATGATATGCAAATAAACGAAATAAACATTTAAAGAATAAAGAGTAAATGGATTTTCTTTTGTAGCAAAGTGACTGGTTGATTTTGGAATTTCTAAAACAACTCTTTGGATGCTCCAAGTACTCATTTAATGGACTAGTCTTTACTTTTATAAATCAAGTAAAAGGGTTCATCCTTCCACACAGAAAACAAATCTATGAGGAGGAATTGGAAAATTTGAAAAAGGAATTTGAAGTAATAGCAATTTCCAAATTTAAAGACGATTTATATACTTATTTAGATATTTTGGTATTTCAGAAACACTTGGGTTCTGATGGAGTATTGATCTATCCCACATTTTCTACCAATGCTTATCCACACAACCAATTTATTTTTAATATTAGTGGATTACAATACCAAAGTATATTTAACAATTTAGGATTGCCATGTACAAATGTCCCCCTTGGGCTGGATTCTCATGGGATGCCAATTGGAGTACAAGTAATTGCAGGACGTAATATGGATAGACTTTGTTTTGCTGTGGCAAAAGAGTTAGAAAAGGCTTTTGGTGGATGGCATCCTCCTACATAAAACTCTCATAATTTAGACAACCAAATACTCATAAATCATAGACCGTGTTTACAATGCAAAGCAATTGCGATTAATTAATAATGTTAGCTATAATTTTGCACTTAATCCAACGCACACAGAACGTTATCACTTTAAAAGTGTTCAAGTAACTCACGATTGTTCAGGTTTTTCAAAATAAAGTCTATGATGTGGTACAAACTTCCACAACATATTGATAGGAATCTTATCACAAACCAAAGTCAATTGTGCAGTATTGATAGATATCAGTGCCCGCAAAGAAATCATGCTTGTTTGCATTAGAAAATTTACTCAGTTGGATGTTGTTAATTGTGCTGTGAATATTATATTCAACAGACAATTAATACTAAATTAGGTTAAACAATCGCCAGATTTAATTACCAGTAAAATGTGGATTGTATGTGATGCAATATTACGGTGAGTAATACCTGCAACCAATTACCAGACATTAGTCATTTTCAAAACACAATAATAACATTAGCTTATCGACTTAAATATGGGAACGCTAATCACGAGAGTGTAATGTACACAATATTGGAATATTTAAATGTTCTTCAGTAGTTTTGTAACATAGTGATATGCGTGATTTACCAAATAATTGAAATACCTTGTCTAAATATAGTTTCCAAAGTAGCAAAGGTGATATGCATTATAAATTTACTCATGATTATTCAAAGCGAATGAATAAATCTAGTAGTGTGGAAAATATCGCACAATGAACTCTTCTTCTAGCATGACACAATTTAAAAACTAGATCTTGATTTCTGTAATTTTTTAACATTTTCTCAGAATTTAGTTGAAGGAAGTATTGTAAACCTTTGTGCAGTAACACGTGTATTTATTTTAAAATACAAGCGCGCCGCGACCGTGCTGGTTGAGTTCATAAAGTGCGGCAAGACGTTTATTTTAAAGTCAACATTCATCATAAGTACGAATTACAATCACGTGTATCCGCAGCTCTAGGCCAATTGATCAAGGAATTGATTCCTAAAAATGAACATGAGTTGAAAGGTAGTAGTTTTTATAAATTGGCAACAAGACCAGTACAGTTGGACCCAACGAAGGAGTCGACTTGTGCGGCGCTTGCTTGTGGTTGAGTTGAGAACTGCTGAAGAAGTGAGAGTTCAAGGTAACGTTGCGGTTTTAGGGGTCGTAGAACAACTTCCCCCATAAAGCAAATCTCCATTAAAATGAATGGACAACTCTTTTTAGATATTTCATTCGGAACTAGCAAATCTGAACAGCTACAGAAAGTGGGCTTCTTTTTATATTGACTGCAGAATAAGTTACATGGCAACAATGACCTATCGTGTAGATTTGAAATTAATTGCAGTGTCACTATAATTATTCAGAATCGACCAAGTTTTATTTTTCTCCATTTAATTTGAATTAATTAAACTTGTAGAAAAACAACAAATTAAAAAATAATTTCAGTAATCAATAACAGTTAATTTTTAATTGTTTTAAAAATAAAAGAACAATTAAAAATGATAATGATCCTTTTTGGTATCCCCTGAACTGAACTGAACATATTGATGTGGTCTCTTTCGAGTTGGATTTCGTTTATTTCTTCATTTTTTTGATACGCATTTGAAGAAAATCTTATCTAATACAAAACGGATTAATAAAATAATAAAGCAATTGAATAAAAACAAATTTTCAACTCTTACATTGAAACAAAAATTATTATCAAATCACAAGTTCGTAATTTCTTGTAATAAATCTGTACTTGACGTCAATAGTATTTGTGCTATTAATTAAAAGCAGTCTGCTTGAAGGTGAAATAGAATTATTTGTGGTAGTGTTTGTTAAACGAAACATATGAACAAGGCAGATAAAAACCATAACTAGATAAACGTCACAAAACTAGATTTCCAGTGGACTCTGTGCTGAGAGGATGGTACTTTGCCCACCACAAATGCCTCAAGTAACAGGAAGTGCAAAACAATTTTTCATTTCTGCAGTCAATTTTATGCGTTTACCTGATACGGAATGACTTTTTAGTCAAATTAGGTTCTAAGTAAATGTAAAGTGTGGTAACTGAAGACGTTGTGCAGTGTATAACTATTACAGTGGACATGGAAATTCTCTTGAGAGTTTTTTTTTGGCAACTGAAAGTCCTCTCATGGATACTCTACCCAATATTC
>JAODGC010000784.1:0-13287 GCA_027574925.1 Ecitoglossa quadriceps | reverse complement strand
ATTAAGATTTGCTACGTCCTAGCAGAACACGTGAAATAATAGACTGATTATATACAATGGTACGAAAGGTAAACTTCAACATTATAGCGCCAGCCTCAAGTATAGCAACAAGAGCAATCAGCTTGATTGTACTGCCTGCGCTGGTTCAATTATCCTTGAAATGGTAGCGTTAAGTCACTTTACTGAGGAATCTATCTTCAAAAATAAAGTCGTATAGGGCCATGGAGGAGTTTTACTCTGATGGGGACAGTTCTCAATGTTTAGAGTAGAGACTGGGCTAGAAGCGATTACGGCGTTCGTGTTGGGCTATATTTCTACTATTTTAATGTCGTTATTAAATACATTTTACAGTTTCCGACATTGTAAGATATTCTGATACAGGTATTAAAAGGTAATTTTAAGTCGGCTGTAAAGACATATAAAACGCTGTATCAGGTGACGCAAAAATTCATGTTTAGCCCAGATAAATTCATAATAAATTTTCAGGTGCATTGGGGTAAACATCTATGCCTTGTGTTTACGCTGCAGTTAATGATGTACGTAATCGACAGAAAGAAAGCCGAAAGGATTTATTTAGCACCGAAGAACACTCACTTTCGTTGTCTTTAGAAGAAATTTGCAATTATTCTATACCTTAGTCTCTTCCTGCGTCGGTCCGAAAATCCCTTCTTTGGAATATGGCGAATGGTATAAGTGTTCATATCGTTACAGCTGAAAGTATTAATTTACTACCGTTTTAGTATTAAGACTAATACACTCTGATTGTTGTAGCGATAGACTCATTCTGCGACTGATCCAGAAAACGGCTTGCAACTACATAAATAATAAACTTAAGATAAAAAAATTAGACTTTATGTAGGTTTTTCCTATTTTCGTATTGAAGGCTAATGAAAACGTTACTATTCCAACAATTATTGTGCATTCGTCACGTGGTTGTGGTAAAATGTCACAGGAGGAGAATATAAATATCAAATCACTATCATGGAACGTGATTGGATGTTTGTGGAAAAATCTGGAAGACTTCAAGGCATGGGTGCAGTTGGGACAATTATTATTTATAATACCCTAGGTAGCAGTGCTGATTCTTCATCAATGTTTTCAATATCTGGTGATGGAACTGATGACATACACATTCCCAATGTGTTTTTATAATTTGTCGTATAGCGTACTGTTATTCATGCCGGAGATATGATGTGAAAGTATGTTCTTTATAATTATTTCAATAAATTAATAAGAAAGCGTGAATGTTTTAATCATAAACAGTGTAGCAATTGAACCCAAGCCAATGGGCAATTGGAACATTACTGACAAGAAAACAAATACAGCAGGTTTCATGACAATATACTACTACTACTATTAAAACTAACTTGCCTTCTAATTATTATTCACAGAAAACTTGAAAGCAGAACAAATTCCAAATTCGAGTAAAAAGAAAAATACTGCTCGTGCAATTAGTTGTGCATTATCAATTCTGAAGACTGGTATAACCTTATCTCTAAAGAAAGTACATATTTCAAGTATAGTTCCAGTTTAAATTTTCAACTATATATTATGCGTTATATCTAAAGATAACATATCAGATCGTTTACTTTCAAAGCAATCTTGAGGCATTGTTTGTAATTTGTTTAACATTGGTAATAGATCTTGAATATTTAAACTCATTTTGTTTTTCTTACATAGAACACCATCACCATTAAAACGAAATTCATTAGGAAACAAAGAAATGTATTGATAACACGCATAATTGCACTTTAGAATATGAATCCCGTTGCGAAAATAAAAAGGAAGTGTAGCCACCTTCAATCACACAAGATATTGCTACGGAATGGAAGCACAAACTACACAAATATTAAGGAGCTTGTTAACACAATTTTGGATAACATGCAAAAATGAGGAAAGTACTTAAAGCATCAGTAAGAGAATCAAGATGGCATGAAACATATATAAGAGTTTATGGAAAGACTTGAATACGCTATATCAGTGAGCAAGTGTGGATAGTCGATACTACTCCAATAAAATGTTAAATAATTCTGTCAAGTAGTTTTATATTTATATTTTGCGCACTATTCCCCTTTTTTAAATAAAATAACTACCTAAATAAATCAGTCCTCGTTTATATATGCAATATACTTGAAATTCATTAACTTAATAGTTTTTTCGGCAGTTAAATGTTTTGCTCTTTAAAGCAGCGAAGAAACATAATCATTATTGAGCTGTTAAATTTTGTTATCTATAATTCCTCTTTACATGGTGTAAAGCTAGATTAAGAATTTAAGATTTATTTTGTTTAACCAAGTATCACTCAATTCAATTAAAACAATTTAATTCAATTCCAAACCCTAACTGGGGTTTACAAGCAATTATAAAATCTATAATTGTATTTCAGAATTCAAGCAAGTATTAAACAGTATCGAAAAAGACGATTAAAAAGTTGCTTAGAAATATGACCCTTAGAGCACTCGAGTACAGAAAAATAAGAATGAAGATATTATTGAATTACCAAGAAAACGTATTATATGAAAGCATCTCAAAACACTAATGATGATAGTGATAAATAGGTACAAAGTCGTTTCTTCAAGGGCAAATTGATCACAGCAATTGTTGAAAATGCATCTGATATTCCTACGAAAAACATAAATAATTAAGAAAATTATTAACGAGGATGACCCTTGGTCACTTCCGCATATGCCGCAATTAGCATTTAAGTCAGCATAATCAGGTGGGTGATTTAATATGCGCGATTGCACGAAAGAAGAGTTGCGCTTTCATTCTATGTTACTCTGGATTGTTTAAGTAATTGGGAAATACGTGCGAAACAAATTTAAAAATTGTGCTCTTGATTATGGATTTTCGAAAACATGCGATACTAAATCGCATTTTACGTGTGCCCCACTTATACGAGGCGTAATTTCTTAAGATCAGAAAATAAAACAAATGTTTTTCATTTTCGTCCAAATCAAATAATTGATTTTAATTGGAATTTATAAATACCCTTTGCAATTATCCACCATGAAAGCGGGCTGTATTCCATCGAAGGAAAATGATAACAAATGCTGTTCGTCGAATAGAGAGTGTAGTGACAAAGATCCGAATTCAACATCGATTTTCATTTCAGTGTGAGAAATCATCAAGTCAAGTATCAATCAGGACGTAGAAACAACAACAATGTATGATTATACAGGATAATCTACGATTACGATTTGCCCTAGCAATCCAAGTAGAAGTCCAAAATAATAATTGAATGCCGTTAATATCAACGCTGACAAGAACCAAATGACACAAACAGGTGATGTTGATACATGCTGATAACGTTCTTATGAAGAGACATAGTTGACTTATTTTCCTGATTATCGTGCAACATGCTATTAAGATCCTTGTAGAGCACAATTACTTCCAGCAGAGTATTCTTAATTCTGGCTTATCAGTTTTGCGCACATTCCGCCTGCTGCGCATCTCCAAGTTGGTACGTTGCATATTCAACATGCAAGCGGTCTTACAGCGCGAGCATTCTTAGAGTATCCTAGAAAATACAATTTAGAATTGTTGGGGTTGTTTAACCAGCTTTAAACTTGTTAAGGTTGTGCTTCAGTATAAAATATTTATGTGGAAATACAAATTGTGTAACGCTGTTGATAGAAATTATTTTCATTTTTTCCTTAAGCACAGCAAACGAGTTTACAGAAGGTATTAATGATTTAAGAGATAATATCTTACAGAAGCCTATATTTTCCAATTCTTATTTCCTGGCCATCTCCTATCGGCCACAAAGCCCTATTTTTTGTTTCTCATATTTGCGTTCATATATTTTATATGACGGGTTCACTTGTCGTGATGCATTTGTTGGATTATATAAGTGTAAAGAAACCATGCGTACCTTTGCCGTAATTAGAAATCTGTCATTTGTCATTACGAAGTTCCTGTTTTAATTCTTATAATAATTACAAAAAGCAGAGAACTGTGCTTTTGATAGACTTGCACAATTTGTATAGTTTTATGTGGCTTCCAGATGAAACCCATTTAATCACCTATTGCGATATTTGTATGGGATTGTCATTAGAATTTACTAAATTTAATTATGTGAAACTAGAACTAGCATACTATATTTCTAAGGGTTAGTTTCAGGGAAAGTAGTTTATTGATAAATATAACATAAAAATAGTATGCTAATGTTGACTTGAATGATCAATATTGTTGCCTACCTCATTAATTGCATTCCATTCATTCGTTGCATATTCACATGGGAGTATCGAAGGTCAATTAGACAAAGTTAGTGCGAATGTGAACGCTTCAACCATTTGTGAACAAAAAATTTAAGATGAGAAAATAAGTGCGTTTCAGCTGACACTGGAGTGTCTTTGTGCTTCGCTATATAGTTTGTCTACATTTTTGGACAAAAATTCGGCAAGAGAACATGATCAACAAGGTGGAGCCTACGTACGGCTGAGATCACAACCACGTTCTAATACAAAAAAAAATATTGATTAGATTTAATCATTATAATTCAGAAGTTCCAAAATAATATAAATAATATATAATATAAACTACCACTGTTTACAACTTATATTTAAATTTAGTTTACAAATGGATTTCCTTTGTTACAATATTTGCAAAATATTCTAATTTCTCAAGTAATATATTTGAGATATTATCATTGATTCTAGGTATATGTCAATTTGTTTTAGTTTACAATAGTTTCAAGAGATGTTTTTCGGTCATATGTTTTTAAAACACGATTTCAAATATTGAAATGTATTTTTTTTAACTTATTATTTTTATTCTTGGTTATATAGCAGGCATGCTAATTTCGTTAATTCAAAGAATTGAATTGATTTTTGATGGTAAGTGTAGATCGTTAAATTTGCTTGCCGCAATTGTTTACAAGAATAATTAATCTTTATAATAGTATTATATTTATTACGTGCGCTCTTATTGTCTTTAGAAGAAGACTTGCGGTTTAATTTTAATAGTTGAAAAGGACGTGAAAAGCGTTTTAAAAGAATGTGCTCCGGTTTGTACATTTTAGAAAACATGATTTACCTAATTGCCATTTGCGAGCGCGTTAAATGAACCAGATGTAATTTCTTAACATTAGAAAATACGTTAAATACCATCGTGGATTATTTAAATATTTAGTAAGTGCGTTAAAATGAACTTCAACGTTGTTAATTCTACAGGTCATTCCTTGAATTAAATCCAAAACGGTACCTGACCCTCACTCTTAATGTCAATTCTAAAAGTTGGTGTTCTGAAACATTGGCAAATCAAAACAAATAATTTCTGGTTTGCGACTTGGCTAAAAATTTAAATTTCAAAAGTTAGTTTTTATTTTCTTACTATCTCTATCTAAGAACAGGCTGAGCATGGATTCCAAAGCTTTGTAATGGTTTGACAATATTTGCAAAATTGTGGGGTTATGTTGAAGGAAGTCTATGGTGAATGCATGTGAATTATAGTATTTTAAATCGCAAGTAGGACCTATAAAATTCCAAATAAGTTGGAATAATTATAAAAAAATCGATTCTAATTCGATCATTATGAATTACGTTTATTAATGAAATCTTTGAAATGTGGTACTAAATTTGTTAAATGGCAACATTAATATATTTCATAAAAAATGAATATAACGTAAGTAAATGTACATAACATGTTTGCATCAAAAAATTAAAGGAATGTGATTGCTTCTTATAATATCCCCAACTTATGTACAGATTTAAAAGAACAATAGAAAGTCCCAGACGCCAACCAGGATATTGCAAAAACCTAAGATAAGTAATGCGAGTCGACAGCGGTTTACCATACTATATCTTTAATGAAGACCTTTTCAACAGTTTCAGTCATCCCGATTCTATGGACCTGATCTACCAAAGAAGAAAATACATCCAAGAAAAGCTAAAAGTGATTTTCCTGGCATCCGCGTGGGTGCTTGCTAGGATAGTACCTTTCTAAATATTGTCATGGGGCAAGTACGCCAAAGCGTTAACAGAAAATCCAAGGAAAAAAATGCAAAATAACAACAACCAAAGTAAACGTAAATAACATATTTTCATCATTATAACAATTTTGCTTGGTGAGCAGAGATTGATTTTTGTTGGTTAGTTTGCATCTCACAATTCACGTGAGTCAACTTAGCCAAAACAATTAGTTGAAACATTAACTGCACGTGTAGCTGCATTGTTGGAGTTAATGAATGTTTTTATTGTTAGTAGCACGTTCCTGTCTAACTCATTAGAAATAATAATAATCCCACAGGACCAAATGCATAATCTAGTGATACAAAGAAGAATGTATAAATTTCCAATTGACATAATTTTACTGCACACTCAAATAATATCGTTTTAAAATTTAAACAGGTGAAGAATGAATCAAGCGACAAGGGAAAAACAATAGCACTCGACAGTTGTAACTCGCTAGAAGTTACCACCTGCAGTGGCACGGTTCGAGTTAATGGGTATTGTTGTTTTTTGCAGCACGTACGTATGTTAAGCATTAATAATGATATTATAGATATTAGATTCAAAACATCCCAAAGGCGAATAATCTAACAGAATAAAATTCAGAATGTAACAAAGAAAAGAATGAATGCGTAAATTCCTCATTTTCTGGTATTCACCAAAAATGAAAACAAAATTTTTATTTACGCGGGAGGCGCAAATAGTTTATCTAAAATTCCATCGGCCTGTCTTAACCGCACTACTTGAAAAGACTTTTAAAATACGACGATGCGGTAAGTAAAAAACTTTATTTATTTTTTATTTATAACAATAATATAGCATACGAAGACAGTAGGTACAATGTGCAGCAAAAACAATTGTTTACAGCTTGTGTTGCAAGAGTGACTGAGCAACCATGGGGTGGTTTTGGCTTAGATTGCGACTAAAATAATCACGTTGGGGCGATATTCTCAGAAGGACAAAACATAAAACCTATTATATTGCAGGACAACGTAGCGCCGAGGCATTTTGTATAGGGAGTGTAATAAATCCAAGGAGAAAATGACCAATGTTTTATGCATTATGCATTTTTATTTTGTTCGTACTTCGAGTTAATCAAAGAAAACCTTAAACTCGAAATAAAAAACAAATATTGCCGTGAAGTTAGAAATAAGCGAATCGGCCGCTATGTGTTTCGGAATAATGCACCCTGCTGTTGGGCGAGTGCATGTTGATGTGACAGTTTCGTTATTTGTGCAAAATTTCTTAATCTCGTACCGCCTATT
Organism: Ecitoglossa quadriceps; assembly: GCA_027574925.1. Classification (NCBI taxonomy): domain Eukaryota; kingdom Metazoa; phylum Arthropoda; class Insecta; order Coleoptera; family Staphylinidae; genus Ecitoglossa; species Ecitoglossa quadriceps. The sequence continues at coordinate 6,071 of JAODGC010000784.1, read as the reverse complement.
TGTTGTTTGTCTTTTCTTGCCAGTTGCTTTGGTATTTACGCACTATTTATGCCCCATTACATTGCGTGTAAATCGTGTGTGCGACATCGCAAGCACCCTGTGCATATCAAATCGTTATGATATTGGCATTATAGCATGGCGTTGCGGTATTTGCGATGCTTACTACCTGTATTAGCCACAAGCCTACCTTATCTATTGTGGGAGCAGGAATTCCAATAATATTCACTGGCATTGAATAAGCAGCAATAAAAATGCTAAAAAATATTATATGCGCTGTTACTTTCTTGCTGAATTGGTAATTCCTTGATTACAAATAAATATTTATTTATGTTTGTGGGTGGTCTTGATATTTGTTCCAGAGCCTTATTGGAACAATTCTTATAAATAGAATTTTAGGTTTACTTTATCTAATAAAATATTGTCATTAAGATAAAAAATAAAAAAATTACTTTTACTGAAATCTGCAATGCAACCTAATGTAACATGTTGCCATAACCATGTTACATGTTACTAATGTAGCTTGATTTAATAACACAATTATGATCAAATGTGATTGCCAAAATTTAAAACCTAACAATCGTGGTTTATTTTGTTATTTCGTATTATACACACCAATTTGTTTTTTATTCACACTTTTCAAAAGATGTTTTTATACAGTTTACTCTCGTTAATAGGATAATTAATAGAATTCTTTAGATTTGATTATGTCCCAATTTATGTTTATGTTGTGTTATGTTGTTACTCAGTGTAACTGCGGCATACCGTAATGCAAGTTATTGTTATTATTGAGTTATTCGATTGTATTTCGATCAATATTTCAATGTATTTTAGTAAACCATTATACTTCTCGGCAGTGATGAAAATTCTTCACAACATCACTAAACACCAGCAGAATAAACAATATGAAGTGTAACATTGATTTCAATTAATGGTGGTAAAATAAACTGCTGTGTTCCATCGTCAGGGAAAAGTTTATTTTAAAGAAAGCGGCGAGTAAAACAAGAAGTGTAGCCAATAAAATTTTTATAGGTGTGCCTAATTTTGGGCGTGAATAACGTTAAGACCGTTGACGGCGTCCTGTGCACGTTATGAAATTGATTCTGTACGTCTACAAACACAACAAATACACCCTGTGTATTACGGCGGCATAACTTTGAGCATCAGCCGCGCACATAAACTTGCAGGACACAAATTTCAATTAATTAACACACTTTCAGATCTATCCCTCAGTAATTTATTGTAAATTTCAACACAACAATATCTGTGGCCACCTGGCCAATGGGCATACTTCCATGTGTGTGCCACAATAAGAAAACATTACAACAATAACAACGACAGCGACAACTGTACAAGCACAATGATAAACACCATTGCAGGATGATACAATTCACAAAATAAATGATAATATTACTTTCAATAGCATTGATATTTACACCTAGTGCTCATCCACTACGCATTCAGCCAACATAAAAGCAAGACAATAAAATTGTATGTAGTGCGGATGAAATCGCCAAATGTGGTGTTCTGATTGGCAAAGAGGTGTAGGATGGGTGGATAATGGCTTGTTTAGTTGATTTGAGAAAGGTTGAATACTAATTAAACAAAATTTTATATTAATTAGTAATGGTCGAGAAACAAAAATGTGAGAAGGCATATGGGAGAGGATCGGGTCGTGATTGGTTGAAGGGGCATTGTACTGGGGATGTGGCTAACCGGCTGAGAGGAAAACAACATGGCGGTTGGGTGACTTTGTGTGTATTTTCTTATAGGTAGTGTATAAAGAGGTAGGAATTTAAAATGTTGGTACTATTGCTGTTAATGTTGTTGCTAATTGCGGTCAAATTTTTCTTTATCTCCCTCCAACCTCTCTATTATACCTTTCATCCAATTACGTTTTGTTGTACACACCACGAACGGAATTAATATTGGACGTGGTCCAAGTATGATGTCTCCACGTAGCAGTATTTCAGGCAGACAAATTTGCATGCCGGGCATTTATTACATTTAATGTTGCCAAGGAGAATTTCGCAATTTCTTTATATTCTTTACAATTCCTATAACTTTTTTTCCCAGATCCAACAAATTGTGCTCGGACATATTTACTTTCAAGCTTATAAAATCTCCTTAGTATCAAAATGCACTGACTTGCGCGTCGGCAGCCCGTGAGTTCAAATCATGCTAACACCTCCGTTGGAAGAGTTGTAGTGAAAACCGAAGAGGGGTCTGCACCTCCCTAACAAACGGTCCACCTGACGAACAGCCAGTGATGCATACACCACAAACATTTAGGGAATAAAACAAAAATCCCTATAATAAATAGAATAAAAAACGAAAAATTAGCAAGCAATCCTTTTCGGGGATGAAACTACATACAAAAGAAAAAATTGGTTTTTAAAATATGATTCCTTATTGTTTAATAAATATGTCAGTAATGTAAAATCTGTTTTTACAACACCATAGAAAATCCAACATAAATTGGTTTCTTGTAAACCAATTTCAATATCATTTAATTAAATGGAAATCATTTCATTTGAAGAATATTTTACATTAAGAAACTTTGGTTTGCCAATTAATGATGTAGTTCCGTATTACAATCAGACTGCAAAAATGATGAGGAAACATAATAAGCGTATGTAAGCTATGCTATAATATGGCGGATTGCGGTGTCTATGGTATGCCAATCAGGCTTTCCGGCAAGCCTGAGCCAATTATTGTAATACAAAGTTCCATCTTGCACCGTTTTTTTTTCTTTTTTCTAATCTGACGCCCAAGCCTTTTTTGGGTTGCTATAATAAATTTGTATTTCTTGGTATTTATTTGTATTAGCCATTTAGCCTAAATTTGTAGAGCGAGTAAGTAGTTTCCCATTTTAAGTCATCCTATAATTGGATGACGTGCTGAAGTGTAGATTACGAAGTCGTTGGTAAATAGACAGATTTGAGTGTTTCAGATATTTGAAATGTTGCTGATGTGTAAGTAATAGAAATGGGATATGACCAAGAATTGGGTCTTGTTTGTTTTTCAGGTTAAGTGTTGTGAGAAGTTGAGTTTGTGCATTTTATGGAGGAAACCGTCGTGTCATACTTCTCAAATACTTTAAACATATATACAGGTGCCATATGGACTAAATTGTATCGGATCCATGCACTTTTGCTGTCTGATAGGTAATTGCGTGACTCTATGAAAATCCGAGTTGCTCTTCTATAAATATGTCCTTGATTATTATTTTCTTTTTCAGTTTCTGCTGGATGATTGGAATCTACCTTGTAATTCCTGCCCAACTGCATATATAAGAGAAGCAAGCTACAATTTTGATGTAACGTGTAAAGAAGGCCTCCCTATTTGCAAACCATCTAATAAAATATTTACATGTAGGTAATAATCAAAAGAATAATAATCAAGATAACAAAGAGGATATCCATATACACAAACATTTAGTAAAAAACCTAAAACTGCTCAATGAACATGCCCAATCCCGTATAAAACAAATTTGAAAACCCTACGGCTATTATCCTAATCTTATAATCCTCAAAATACATTTATTTGATAAAAAAAATTGACTAACATATCTATCACTACTGACCACTAGTTGTATAAATTAATGGACACAAAATCAAAACAATTAAATTGACGAAGAGGACATACCGAAAACGTTTTTATAACATCAAAGGAGTGACATAAACTCATCTTAATATAACAAATATCAAATTGACTCTAAACTGCCTCAGAATTCAAAAATAAATTAATTAAAAGCATTTTTGAACATCCTGTTGTAAAAATAATGTGTGAGAAAAACAATAAGCTTGATCTAGAACTATTCGAGCTATTTTGCTAGGAATATGCAATCCAAGAAGCAAATCAAGTGCTGTTTTTGTGCCAATAATTTTCTCTAAAGTAAGACAGAATAATTTTATAGATAGTTCTACCCGAAGTACACGTATTGTTAATGCTTACGACATAAGTCGACACATATTTTGTTATCTCTTTGACAGTACTTTGTTAATTTTCTTGAAAACCATGACACGCGGTTGTTCTGTTATAATTGAAGAACACAAGCGAGAGAGCTGCTCTCCCTAAACGTAGGAAAAATGTTAGTGAACATGTTTATAATAATATTTGTGTGTTCACGTTATTTTGTTAAAAGGTTTGTAATCATTTATTAATATTATAGGTAAACCTCATGAAATTGAACACACACATATGAATAGTAAGAGAGGAAGAAGTGAAACTTCCGGATTTGTCTGCTCTTGGCGAAGTTGTTGAAATTGAGCAGGCAATTTCTGCAGAGAATGACACGCATGATGCAGAATCTCAAGCAGCTTACATCCTATTATTATCTGCTGTTATAAAACTACATATGCTATAATTAAGGTGCATCCAAGACTCAGACTAACATAATTGAAAAAGAAATAAACATAATAAAAACTTAATTCTAGTTAAGGAAATTGAAGGGAGTGTTTAGAGACTGGGTAAAGGTTAATGGCAACACGTGTTATCAAATATGTACCAAATATTGTACGCTAAATAAATATTTTAACATATAGGTTTTCAAGTTAGTGCCTTTCTTGTAAGCCCTCATAGTTCTGTAGTTAAAACTTGTTTTGCTCGATCTGTCATTGCCTAAACTATCGTTGGGGATCATAATATATTACTAACTGAGATTAATTTAGTAAGACACATCGCAAGAAAAGAAAAAAATTCCTATAGGTAAATGACCGATTTATAGTGATTAAATCTAGAAGTTTCGATTAGTTTAACGAATAACGAATTCTGACTAATATGAATTAGTTAGCTCGAAAAAGAAAACCGAAACACACGAATCTCCAAACAGTGTAAAATCCAAAGCACCAATATAAAACCAAATTTTAAAATACATTGTACAACTCTAAATATGCTAAACTCTAAATGCTAAATGTATTTCACAATTACGTTATGAAGGTTTTTTTTTCTTTTAATGCAATATTCCTTATTCTTTAAGATAGTATACAGGCTCAGTCTAATTGTGAAAATTAACCTTGCAAAGAATTATGGGAATTACGCCGGTTATTTGTAAAGATAGAGGCAAGAAGACCGACTGCTGATAGTGCCGGCAATCAAGCGACATTTGCAAACAACTTCCAATCACACGTAAAGCAATATGTGTGTACTTTGCTATCTGATCGTGGTTGGTTTTAAATTTTTCCAAGTTTGATCTCAATATGCGAGAATGTACTAAGGCACAATGGCGAGGAGGGTTACAAAAATAATAAAATGCCGCGTTCGAACGATACTGTGCAGATTTAGATTACCACCTAAACAGATATAGAATGTGTTTAATTCCACGGCTCTTTGAGAGAAATCAATGCCTGTTCATTTCTTCGTTTCTGTCTTTCACATCAGACGACGTCTATTTATTGATTTAGATATGTTAGACGCAGGAACACATATTGGCGAGCTATCCATGAGGTCATTATCAGTGTATTAAAAATAGTCTATTATTTGATAACGCTTCCTTGTTGTTTCACTTGATTTTAAACTAAATTTACTCAGCCATATAAGTAGACCGCTGTCGGTTTGAAACCAATTTTTATTTCATGTGAAAACGTAACTTCCAAGATTCTCTCCGAAGGAAAACAACATTCAAAATATATCGTACAACTCAATGTAATCCGTAGTTTAGAATTTTATGCGCATGACTTCCGTCATTTAAAAACATTTAAAAATATATTTTACAGGTCAAATATTAATTTCATTATTGCAAACGTTTAAATCGCTTTAATGCCTCTCAGATACTTTAGGAGTAATAAAACTTTCGCTAAAGTAAATACAACTTAAACCAAAGACAAACCCAAGTTATTAGATACAAAATTAGTTTAAAAAACATCACATTGTCATAATTTTCCTACGTATTTCAACTTAATTTAAGAAACAAATTTATTCAGATCTTCCAATTATAAATTATTTCCTACCCATACAACAACTCATTTTTTTTGGTTGGTGTTGGGTGCGCAACGGGCCGGAAGCACAAAGATTCTCGTCAGACGTACAGATTGAGTCTCCACGACATCGCATGTTTACTAATAGCTGCATAG
>JAODGC010000762.1:0-13298 GCA_027574925.1 Ecitoglossa quadriceps | reverse complement strand
TTAAAATTGCGTAGACGTAAATTGCAACTTTGATATGTCCATAGAATTTGTCTACAAAGTGAATTATGAATACAAACCTATTATAAGAAGATATTTTGATAGCAAATTCCTTTTTGTTTTTTTTTCTCCTTTTCGTTATTAAAATACATTGACTTATTTAATATTTACTTACTTAGTATTTTAATCCGATAGTCGTTGTAATGTTTATAAATCCAAAACATTTCCACAACCTTCATGCAATATGTACCTGGATGCAACAGTCACGGCAATTTGCTCACGAATGGCGTGCTGTAATGCGTAACAATTGCATAAACAAACATTAATAACATTAGGTACTTCGCACTTTAGATAGACATTATTACATAGAAAAAAAGAATGGCGCGTGGAAGTAAACTAGTTTAAGTCAGATAAAAATGAAAAGATTTATGTGTTTTCTATGCAAATACTAGTATTTCGCATTGACGTTTTGTACTCACTTAAGCAATCGATGATGGCAACAAACTAATGCTGTTTTAATGGATTTGTTTGCCTTATTATGCGTTCTTCGGGCGAGCGAAAGAAAGGCTCTTATTAGCTTGTCCTCACTATTTAAGCAGCTGGGCAATATGTGTACACATATTTAATAAATTACAGATTTTATTACATTGCATTGCATGCATTTTCACGATTGTTTACATTCCAGTAAGAAACATACCAATGCTCAGTGATGTAAAACATCTTTTTACTAATATTAAAAATCCATATTATATTGCATGCATAGATCACACTTTTGCTGTAAGTTATCATCATTTCTTCAACTGTTTTAAAACCTAAATATTTAAGCATAAATAACATAGCATTATTCCAGTTTACTTTCATAGTTTATATAATTACGATTCACATCTGTTTATTACTGAATTCCTAAAAGATAATACGCATGAAATTGACCTTATAACAAAGGCAAGAATAAATAATAAACTTGAATAATTTGGCCCGAATAACCTACATATTTAGTGTTTTTGCAGAACAAACGTTTAGAAGAAGTTGTAGGTTGTATTTTTTATTAATTATAAAACTAAAGTAATAAATATTGAATATTACACTACATATAATATGCTTATGTTTGTTGAGGTTTTTATCATCATTTCTAATAAACCTGATTAGTTCGGCCGGAAAAGCGTACATATAGAATGTTGCAAAACAAATGGTTAGAAAGTGTTGTATGTTCTAATTGATTCTTGCTTATTCTTGTTTTTATTCCTATTCGTTATAGACATGACTAATTCAGGCCGAAAAGTTCACTCATCACCAATTGCTGCGCCATCAACCAACCACCCTTGGAAACCTCGAACACTTCCATCCCAATCATACAGGTTTCTATCATAACCTTCTACCCATTCGAACTCCACTCACCGACATGTGGCGCCGATGCTGTAGAAGATAAACGAGAGGAAGATCTGGAACCGGCGAAATATATCTACTCACATACGTTATACGCAATTCTACACACCTATAACCTATTGAATATCATTTTGCATATATTTGTCATATTTGTGAAAAACCTCTAACTGAAGATGATAAGGTGTTGAACCATGATCACTTTATAGGAAAAGTGCCTATAGTTGCACATTGTTAATGTAATGTTTGAACATATAAATACATAAACTTAACTTTCCAGTTTACTTTCATAATTTATCTAAATACGATTCGCATCTTTTTATTACTGAATTGGCAAAAGTTAATACGCATAGAATTGACCTTATCGCACGTAACAAAGACAAGAATATAACTTTCATCAAAAGTATATTGATTGAGAGAGTTGCAGATCATAACGTTTTAATGAAACTAAAACTTTTGAATATCAATTAATAGCATCAAGTTTAGATAAGTTAGCTAGATATCATAAAGAATATAGATTTATTAATATCATCTTTTCTAAAATAACCAGCAACTTCTTGTCGCGAAAGATTCGTGGGTAAAACTAAATGATAGATCTTTGCCAAATATTGACAATTTAATTGTAAGTCTCCATAGGTGCAATATAAAATATGTAAAATATGTATTTTAGATAATTGCACCAGTAGTTAGCTTGAGTTCACAATAAAAGAAGAATGTTAATTACATTCTTGTTTTATAGATACAACAGTTTAAATAATGCTGATTAAAAGTCGCTGTTTTTAATATTGCGCGTGAGATAATTCCCGCCTGTAGAGTGCACTAATTACTCCTGCATTGCATAGGCTTTGGTGATAATTGTCACGTGAAAACACTTCCATGAGATTGAAATAATAGACGCGCCCATCTTTTGTTTAGAACGCGTCTAGAAAGCACCATAAAATAATTGAATTGTGACATGATTCTCTGCGCGCTTTGTTTGTGTTTATCGCGAAGAAATACGTGTGCACAGAGACGACGGGTAGAGCACAACTGATGAACTGATGTCTTACTTGACGTAGTTGCCCAATGCAATGTAAATGATATCACAATGTGATGTTGTATCACATTTTAACCGTTATTAAATAACTATTGGATATTTACTAAAATTAATAAGATTTAAAACTCGCATTTACATAGTTCCCAAATACTTAATCAATTATACGCCAGGCCTAATACTTAAACAGCAAGTAGAGTAGACTTTAGTGAAATCCGTCAATTCTAGGAAATGATGTCTAGCGGCGCACAACTCGCTGCTGTACAGATTGGGTTTACAAAACTCCATTACAAGTGGTCTTACGATATGCATATCAATTAATATAAATTGGTACACAAAGTGAGTAAAAATTTCGGATATATATGGAAATTGTGTGCGGTGCCGAAAGCAATTCCAGTTGAAATTTTTTTCTTTCTGTCATGACATATGCTATATATATATATAAACGACGAGAATTTAGTTTGCTGCAACGCGGGCACTTGCTTAATTTGTTTACATACGTTAGTAACGCGCGACCATCTCAAAAGCAAATCGACATATAGTCATTTAATTCCTTTCGCAATGGAATCTGATCGACTATAGACCACATTTACTTCCAAATCATATGCTCGGCAGAAAATCACCCGTCGCCTCGTTGTGCATTCCGTATTTCGCTCGTCGTGTTATTGCTTTCCGGCAATTCCTCCGCACTGTCCTATTTACCCTATGCATAAAATGATCATTGCAAGCGTATTATCGAGTGTGGTGGTCACGACGCGTGTAACATTCATTTCACTGATATTGCCTTCAACAAGTCAAAAACGTCCTATCAACTCAATCATCCCCACCTTTCAAACGTGCTGCACACGGTTGAGTATTTTCAAATCAGCTGATTCTTTTTGTGCCATGTTATGCACACACTTGTCGGCAACGATGAAGGCAAAGAGGGTTTCCGGCAGTTTCTTTTATAAAACAAGCTATGACTTGGCGAAAGACCTCATTGGAAAAGTGCTGGTGCGTAATTGCGATGGTATTCACCTTAAATGTTTGATAGTGGAAACAGAGTTGTATCCTGGCGGTGAAGACAAAGCATCAACATCCTACTGTAACAGGTTTTTATTTCTTACCTTAATTGGTGCAATACGGCATTATTGCTAACTTGTGCATATCAAAATATATAGGAAAACATCGGCAAATGAACCTGTCTTTGGACCTCCTGGAACCACATGGGTGTATCTAATATATGGAATGCATCATTGTATAAACATTTCCAGTGCAGATTACGGAGGCGCTGTGTTAATAAGAGCTGGGGAGCCCATCCAAGAAATTGAAAAAATTCACCACTTTCGATCAGGTATTGCTTTCTGTTCATGCATGTTTTATGCTATGTATTAATTGTTTAATTCTCTATCTATACATCTTAAAGCAAAACTCAAAACTATGAAATGTCTACAAACAACTGAATTATGCAGTGGTCCTGGAAAGTTATGTGCTGGCCTCAATATCACTAAGGAATGCTGCAACAATATAAATGTTGCTCACAGTGATCAATTATGGATTGAAGAGATACAAGAAGGCTGCACACAGGAGCTACAAATAATACATCATACAAGAATAGGTATTAATAGGGCAGGAGATGAAGCAGTGAACAAACTTTGGAGGTTCTATATATGGGGCAATGGTCATGTGTCAAAAACATAGTAGCAAATTAGTTGATTTTTATATGACAATATAATTAATTATTCCAATACCAAGCACCACATCCTAGAACATTAGTCGTTTAGATAGAGTTGGACCACCATCTGCAGCATCAATCAACTTTCGTTTTAAGGAAGTCTTTTCGGGGCACTTTTGATTCCGAATATTTTGAGGTAATGGTAACTTAGGGCCATATGTTGGTGCAGGCTTATTACTGAAGAAGGGCATTTGTAACACTTCAGTACATGTCTTCCTATTTAGTGGATTTAGTGCCAGCAGAGCATCTAACACATCTAACAAGTCATCACCAGCAGCAGTAAAAATATGTTTCAATGGCACTGGCACAAATGGCTTAAATTCAATATATGCAGTTAGCTCCTTGATGCCAGGCCAATTCTCCTCAGATGGATTCCCAAATACTTGAAATATCCTTGTCAGTTGATCCAGATCAGAATCACCAGGCAAGAATGGCACTCGCAGCAATAATTCTGCAAGAATGCAACCTACTGCCCACATATCAATGCATGTGCTATACTGCTGTGCACCAAAGAGCAGCTCTGGTGCTCTGTACCACCTAGTCACTACCTGGTGTGTATTTATCCTGTTTGGGGATCCATAGAGTTTTGCCAGACCGAAATCTCCCACCTTTAGCACTCCATTGGCATTTACCAGCAAGTTATTTGGTTTGAGATCTCTATGCAGTATCCAGTTGAGGTGCAGATATTCTAAGCCCTGCAATGTTTGGATTATGTATGATTTAATGTTGGGTGTTGTAAGTATAATTGTGTTATCCTTGATGATAATCTCTAGGTCTGTGTCCATGAAATCAAAAACTAGAGAGATATTGGACATATGACCGAAAACGTCTAAAAGTCCAATGAGATTCTTATGACTCAGCTCTTGAAGGATTTTTATCTCGCGAAGGGCTGTACGATTGACACCATCTTTGGATTCAATTTGACTGCTGATTTTGATTTTCTTGACCGCGACAATAATGTCCGTGTCGACGTCTCGCGCTTTGTAAACAGTAGCAAATTGACCCTCACCTAGGAATTCTATTTTCTCGTATTTTTTCAATCTGCTCGTCATGTTAACTTTTAATGCGGTTAAATCTCCTCTATGCTCCCATGTACACCTCCATACGAACGTTAATTTTCGCAGTGCCCCCTGCCGGAGCGATGGAGTTACCAGGCTAATTTTGAATTCCCTTTTTTATGATGGCCTGCCATCAGCCATATATCGCTTATATATATGTTTATTTTGCCGTCACCGTTTTATTGTGGATAAGCGATAATTACAGAAACATCTAAATAGTTATAGAAATCCAAATAATGAAATATCAACAACAATCGCGGGTCCAGTTGTAGTCGACCGATGGCAGATGAGATTTACCTGCAACAGCGGCTTTACGCGGTTTTATGTCAGTTCATATCTGTATGTATTAAGTTGCACTTGATTGTTTATTTCTCTGTGAAGAGAAAAATAAACAAGAGTTTATTGAATGTGATTGTTTATAACACGTAAAACCTATTAGGGATTTTAAAAGGCGTTTTACATTATAATATATAAACAATCACATACAATAAACACAATAAAATCTCGTTAGCCTCAGAAAAGAAATAAACAGACCAACGCAAGAGGGCGCATCGTGTACCGTATTGGAATTAAAGTAATTACGCAACTATAATAGCCATCGCGACGACCTCAACATGAATTTGACTACTAGGTGGCTCGTCATGTACCATTTCAAAATTTAATTTATTGCACCAAGTGTTTATTGCGTTACAAGTAGGAGTGCTGAGGCGTGGTTCGCTCCTAACAAAGTGAAACTAGTTATTCCCCGGTTCGAATAGTTGAACAACATTAACAATAGTTCTTTCCCTCTGATCAATCTACGAAATCTTTCAACCCCATGCGTTCATTAGATTCGAAGGTATTGATGTTCGAAGTGTTAAATGTTTGTTGCAACACATGTGCACGTACCCTGGGGCAGTGTTCTCTTAAATTTATTACACCCCGGTGGTAACACTTGAACAAGATTAAGTAGCAATTTATTCTATAAATTATTCTATGGGCGCTTTGTCCATCGTATATTGTTGAACAATGACTGGCGATGGCAAACACTGTTATTATCGACTGAGTATGTTGCAATTGTGAAAAGTTAACTCTAAGCCAAGTTAGATGACGCAAGTTAATGCCAATTATCTTGGAAAATAATTTGATTTTTAATTTCAAACTGCGTAATTACGAGGCTACCGTAGATGTGACGATGCACCGCGACCTTTGCTTTGCATCAAGTAGATAATTGCGACTGGCTTCTAATTCAATCCCGGCCAGTTACTCGTATTGTGGTAAAAGTAATAAATTGTGTGGAGTGTTGGTTTAAATGTCGGCCACTTAGAACTAGCAATGTGCAATATGAGGCGGCAAAGCATGCGCGGTTGCTTGAATTAATTGAGTCGCTGCTACGGATTCTGTGGAGATTCAATCAGGTTTACTTTCATTTCTAAATTGCGCCATTGCAACATCACAAGAAAGAATTAAAGTTTCAAACAACAATGCGCGTTGATTACATTCGGGGTTTGCACAATTTTTATTGCTTTATAAATGTTTTGTGGCATGGTCGGAGCGAAGAATAGAATCTGCAATTTACTCATTCGTCGTGCGAATCGCTTAAAATGTGCGCTTGTTATTCAATTAAATATTCGCGACATCTCGATTGAATGCGCAATTTGCAATTATTACACAAACGCTGAATTATTGCAAGGTGCATTGTACTTGAATGAAGTAACGTCTACCCGATGCTAGACAAAGAAACAAACGAAGTTGGGAAATAGCAAAAAATATTTTTAACGTCAATCTAGAAAAGTGCACTAGCTACATTTGCATAGCAATGAATGTTGGGTAATAAATAAATAAGTAAATAAATAATGCGCAACAAGGATTATAAATGTTTAATTTGTTACCTCTTTACTCATAAAGTCCAACATTATTTGCCTGTCTTAAAGGTTGAACAAATACATTTCAATGAGTTTCACATCAGCACTGCTATAAAATTTTCAGTACGTGCAAACGCGGTCTCTAGTATTGCGTGTCTTACACCAATGTTATACCAATTACATTCTTGAGAAAACACAATCTTTTCATGAGTGCCATTAAGGGACTCGTTTTTAGTATTCACTTTCTTTTCCGCAATTCTTGTATTCGAATTGGTTCTGCAGCAAGCATGCAAGAATAATAATTGTTTAAAGTGTTTGCACTGCATGTGTTTATTGGACTGTAAGAAGTGTCGTGCTGCATTTGGCATGTTTGATACAGTGAAATGCTTTTGCTGTCCCTAGATTGTGTTGGGCAATTAATAATAAGTAGTATATTTTATAGCGTTGCCAAGACATCAAAATGTTCATTAGTTATTATTATTTTTATATTTATTTGTACTAATGGGATTGACCTTAGCTTTTACTTCGTCTATTTGCTTATTCCGCTTACCGCGAATGGATTGCGATGAACCTTGAGTGTTCAACTTGAAATTACCGTCAGCAGATCAACTCCTCAATGATTGTCGCTATAGGCAGATGCACATTGGTTACAACTCCTTCGTGAAGCGTATCAATTTCGCTGATTGATTACAGTTCAATGAAGAAAGCATTGTTTTCAATCAAATGTATACTATTGCTTCAAGTATTTCGCTGTTGATGAACCAATTGTATAAACGAAAGACAGGCAACATAAAAATGTTTTCAGTATGATCTAATGCAGCACGTTGCGCTTTGTTGCCTGGCCATAGAGCAGCGAAGATGAACGTTGCAGAGAAAGGGGACTCACTCCAACTACCTCCAGCTAACAGCCAAGGTTCATCTCTTCGTATAAAAGATGCGCCGACACTGCTTTGAGCGTTGAGTGACCTGTGATGCTTTCAAAGAATAAGAAGGCGCAACGTCAATGAGTAAACAATGAAGGTGCGAATAGAAGATATTGAGCCAAGTGAAGTGGGCCATCACAAATTAATCGCTTAATTGTAGGTTTTCGTTTGTATGTTGATCCTGGCCGTGGCTACAGTCCATGGAGGATTTAGTGGATGGTCCGGCGGCGGAGGCGGTGGTTATGGAGGCGGCGGCTGGTCCGGCGGAGGTGGCAGCGGCTGGCAGAACGGCGGAGGCGGATGGAAATCAGGTGGTGGTGGAGGCGGCTGGTCTGGAGGCGGCGGGGGGCAAACCGTAAAAATTATCAAGATTATCGTGCCTTCGAGCGGCGGTGGTGGTGGAGGTTGGAAGTCTGGCGGAGGTGGATGGTCCTCAGGTGGCGGCGGAAGTGGATGGAAGAGCGGTGGAGGTGGCGGGTGGTCTTCTGGAGGAGGGGGCGGCGGATGGAAGATTAGCAGCGGCGGGCGAAGCGGTGGTTGGAAATCCGGAGGTGGTGGAGGCGGCTGGAAGAGTGGCGGAAGTGCTGGTGGATGGTGGTAGAGGAGGGACGCGGATATTGATGGAAATGGAACAAATAATGGCAAGTGTAGATACTTTTGTAAAATTGCATAAATGGCAAGAAATTAAATATTATTTCATAAAAAAACCATCGACTTGATGATATTCCTTTTGCTTGCCTATTTCACTATCGGTATGTTTTCAACTTTATGACCTTCCTATAATTACTGATGAACTAATTATCTCGTACGTTTTCCTTAATTACATCCAACTGGATTAAACTTTAGTTTCTGCCAGTTCAGTGTACAATTCTGAGGGCACAAGTAGCGAAAATGTCTTTGGTCTTTGTTGTATGCATTTACTTGTCTGGAATTTTCGCTGCAATTGCTTACAAAATACTTGTATGGTGCTGGACTTATGTGGCACGGTTAAGCAAGTGGCGGCGTTTTCCTGGTGCTAACTCATGGCCAATAATTGGAAATGCAGTGGAGTTTAATACACCTCAAGGTAGTCATGCAATTGTGTGAATGGTTAGGAAATCTAATTAGACAGTGTGCATCTATTTACTCCTTAGATATTTTACTACACGGCGTAACTTATATGAACAAATACGGCCCCACCTGTCGAGTCCAATTGGGCACCAAACATTTCCTCTTCAACGCAGATCCCCGGCTCAATGAACTAGTAACCACCTCACATGTGCTAATCAATAAGTCGCTGGCTATTCCGTTTATCCGAAAATGGCTGGGAGATGGCCTCATTTCTTCGGAAAACCCTAGATGGAAAATTCATCGTAGATTAATCACACCAACATTTCATTTCAAGATTGTAGAGGATTTTGTGCCAATTTTTAATCAGAATGCAAGAAATTTGGTACGATTCTTGATGGCAGAAAGAATCAATAAAGAGTTTGACGTTTCCGAGGATGTTTTGTTATGCACTTTGGATGCAATTTGTGGTAAATGTTTTCCTCTAAACTTTTTATTTAGCATCGTTTTCGTTGAGCTTCCATTAATGTTTAGAGACTGCAATGGGATTGTCAATCAACGCTCTAAAACTTCGTAATCAATCTGAATACGTGCAGTGTATCAAATATATGGGACAATCCTGGATGAAACGCGCTTTTTCCCATTGGAAGCAGTACGATTTCTTATACAAATGGACCTCTGAACAGGCTATGGACATAAAGATGAAGGCAGTAATGCGGAAAATAACAAATGATGTAATACAAGTGCGAAAAGAGGAGTTTGTGAAGAATAAGCCAACAAGCAGTGAGCAGTTACTGGGACGGAAGAAAAGGGCCGCGTTTTTAGAGCATTTATTAGCTTCTTTGGAGCAAAATGGAGGTTCTATGTCGGATGAGGAATTGAGAGAAGAAGTTGACACTTTTATTTTTGCTGTAAGTACTCAAAAACGGAGGAAAATTGTAACCAAAAAGTGCTGTTTCAGGGCCATGACACGGTAGCTTCTGCCATTTCGTTCGCAATTTACTACCTGGCAAAGCATCAAGATATACAGGAGAAGTTATATCAAGAAATTAAGGAAGTCTATGGTAATAAAGACGAACTAGCTTATGAAAATCTTTCAGAGTTTAGGTATTTGGATTTGGTTATTAAAGAAACTCTTAGGCTATGTCCCTCAGTGCCGATTCATTGCAGAGTTATGACCGAAGAACTTGATTTTGGTATTGTTCGACTAATTTGTGATTTATTTTCTTATAGATTGATGTTTTTCAGATGGTAAAATTATCCCAAAAGATGTCCACGTTGTTATTCATGTCTACGCCTGTCATAGAAACCCAAGTCTTTTCAAGAACCCAGAGGAATTCAATCCTGAGCGCTTTTTAGAGAGGGGTTTTGAGAAAAAAATTTTATTCGGTTACTTGCCTTTCAATGCCGGACCTAGAAATTGTATTGGCAGAAGGTACGCAGGGACAGCGATGAAATGCATTTTGAGTTTGATGTTAAAGGAGTTGAAATTTACTAAGGATCCTGACTTTGTTATTCAGCCAGTGCCCGAAGGAGTGCTGAAAAGTGCAAACGGAATTCGAGTAAGAATTGAAAAGCGTTAATTGTATTTTCTATTGTTAAACCAGAAAGCAACACTTTATTATGTTTTTATTGTTTCCGACATCGAAGCACTATAGTAATGTCAGTTTTCCTGCGCTGCACAATCGATGCATTTCATCCAAATGCTTTATCACATTATCAACAATTTCCTGCGCTTCCCAATGCGTATGCGCAACGCTTTTATCCACGCTCAACGCAAACCGAAAATCGCCTCCATAAGTATAAATTATAAAGTGTAATCCACACTTTGGGGAGTTCGGCAGCATAAAAATAAAGTCCCTAACTTGCGATCCACAAAAAAGCGTGAATTTTTCGCATCCTGGAAGACTGGATACCCCAAAAGTAATAGGAACTTTAGAGCAAACGAAACTCACGATTGGTGTGGGAAGAGTTTGGCAAATGTTTTGTGCAATCCAATAATTAAACTAAAACAAAGCAGCGCATAAAGAGCATCGTATTTAACTTGCGTCCAATCTAGAAACATACTCAGAAACTTACCTGAACATCAACACACTTTTTAACTCTCTCGTATTCCTTTTTGACTTGTTTAAGTCTTGTGATCAGTTTGCAATCATCGAACCCAATGGGCATATGAAATGCGGCGCATGAGAATCGATTTGTCATGGTAAAATTGCCAACACCGTAGGAAAACGAGTAAATTGCAGGAGAGAGTATAACGCCACCAATGACTGTTTCAGGAATTGGCAGCTCATGCTAGTTGACATATGAACAAAATTCAAGCAAATTCACACGTAATTACCAATCAAACTTACTTTCTCGCAATGATCGTATAAGCTTGACGAAATGCATGTATTGATCACATCCAAGAAAGTCACACCTGGCAATAGCCTTTTGAGATCCTTTATTTTCTCTATTCTTTCTTTGCCAGTGTCACTAAACCAAGCCAGGTGCTTCTCCTCACAAAGATTATATCCTCTCAAAACATTATCATCTACCAAACCAAGTGGCCAATCTTTCAGGCGGTTTATCTCTGGTGTTCGTTCACCAAGAGGTATATCAGAATATTTCCTCTGGCTGTTGCTCAATGATGCCAATTGGCATGGATTTAAGGATGTAGAAACATCAGCAAAAATGGAGATAAATAGGTTCATGATTGCTTTGCCGTCTCCCAGACAATGGTGAAGACGAAATGCCATCAATTTTAAGTTTTCCGCTTTATTCAAATTAGTGTAGTTGGCATTTGTTGGTGATGCCTCCACCATGTTGTACGCAATTTTGCCAGGAACCAAAATCACTTCCATCAAAGCTCTCCCATTATCTGGCATTTGTCGAATGTCATATGATGCAAATATTTTGGATAATTTTGCCTTATTGTCAATTGTGCCTTGTCTGATTGTGTTTTTTGCTTTGGTAACATAATCTTTTGCTGCTAATCTATTGCGGTAGAAGTAATGATATCCTAACAAACTTCCTCTTGAGTAGAATAACTTCTTATGCTCTGATTTCATTGCGGATTCAATCATTTGAACTGTTTTCTTATACAATTCCTGATCGGTGTCGCTAGTCTCGAGCAGAAGTAAAACATTTGGGATGCAGTTTGATTGATTGCAGCATATTGAGTCCAAACCTTCCATCATTGCGATGAAGACGTTCGGATATAGTTTAATGAGGAGGTAATTGATCAGTTTTTTATAAAGGAAGGAGAAGAAGTATATTAAGAAAAGAATTGGAGTTAAAATGAGTGTAGATATAATTGTTATGAGAAAGGGGTATGGGTATTCCAGATTCTGTCGCTCTAAAATACTCTAAAATATACAGTTTCCTGATAAACATGTTTCAAAGCTGCGAATAAATGATGTACTTACAATGATAACGATATAAATGTAAATGGGCATTTGAAGGATTTCCATTGTTTCCCGTTTCAATATCCACTTTCCTTTCTAAACAAATTAAGGCACTCACTTTACACGCGGAAAGGCCAGCGACATGCATGTGACTGAAAATGCTTTTCACATACTAGTTTGCTTACTAATCATACACGTGATTCAAATTTTGGCACGCTACACTACAAAAAATTATTTTTGGTCTTTCGCACATGCCTCTCTACTAAGGACAGTATGCGTTCATCATGTTTACAAACTGTTTACGCGAATTTCCAAATATACGACATTTGCCACTGTGTCAGTGGCAGAATACAATTTTATGTGATTTAATAATATGCTGGTAGTTTTAAAGATCGGAGATATAATACATAAAAAAGAATAATTCAAGAACATTATTGTAGAATTTGTTGTAACTTGTACAAATTGCGCATAAAGCCAACCGCAACTTTTCTTACACCTTCAATGTTTGGAATGACAGCTCTATCAATAGTGTATGCAATACTCAAGCGTTTTTCGTAGGATGATATCATGACAGTCACACCTAAGACAAAAGAAAATTATTATTATTCTTCGTGCCTTTTGTCGCCGTATGCATGGTTTCATGGTGGTGGGACCGTTTGCCCAGAAGGATACAAACCCATCTCATCTTTGTTTTAACTACAACACTTCCATCAAAAGTGTTAGCAGGATTCGATCGGTCGACTTGCAAGCCAACGCGTGCCAACTGTGCTACCGAGGCGGTTCAAAAAGAAATCAATGTATTACAAGTTAGTTAAAATATGTTCTACCTGAAATTGATATATTGGGGTCTATTACGACGAACTCCTTAACTTTCAAACACCCGAAAAACTCTAAGCGCTCACATCCCGGAATATTG